>JAIUZE010075202.1:0-31933 GCA_022085475.1 Heliosperma pusillum
ACATTTAATCGATATCGTCCAAAAGGTTGTATTGCTGAACGCGCTACTTTAGACGAAGCTCTTGTATATTGTTACGCTCATCTCTCCCCTGAGGAGTTAATTGGTGTTCCAAAGAATTGTCATAGTGACTGGATGACCGGAAAAGGTATTAGGGGCCGGGTTGAAAAAATTATGACACGTGACATGTTGCATTTAACACATACGTATGTGCTAAACAACAAAGATGAGGTGCAACCTTATATTCAACAACACAAAGATGAGCTCAAATACGATCACCCAAACAAGAGCGAGATGTGGATTGCAAACGAGCATAAGAAGACGTTTGGAGAGTGGTTTAGGAATATTGTCTTGGAGTAAAAGAATTTGTATGGTGATGACATCTCTCCTAGGTTACTACGTCTTGGTTTAGGTCCAAATGGCAGGGCCACTTTTTTCAGCAGTTTTGCTATTAATGGATATACTTTTTACACCCGCGAGCAAGATGAGTTGAGCACAATGCAAAAGTCGTGTGAGTTCTGAATTTGAGGCAATGCACTTTGCTACTTCAAAAGATAAAAAACCTATTTAGAGAAAATGCCTTTATTATGGTGTTATTCAAGAAATATTGGTATTAGATTACATTGATTTCACAATACCTCTGTTTCGATGTAACTAGGTTGATAACAACAACAATTGTGTTCGAAAGGATAAAATGGGATTTACGTTGGTCAATTTGGTAAGGTTGGCAATAATAAGGATGATCCTTTCATAATGGCATCCCAAGCTAAACAAGTGTTCTATGTCACCGATCCTATGGATAAGAAGTGGTATGTTGTACAATCTATAAGAAGTAGACTGGGTGAATCCGATAATGGTGGGGATAATGATCGGGATGTCGTATTTAAGGGAATGGATCACTCTACCACTGTATCTTATTTCGACGATGTTGACACTAATCATGATATCATTGAAAGCATCTATATGCGTGATGATCATGGTGAAGGTATTTGGGTTAACGAAGAAACTATGTCGCGCAAGAAATGTCCCCGATCCTGAGGTGTAGTCATTCAGTGTATTGTCATTCAGTGTATTGTCTTTAGCTTTTGTTAGCTTTGGTCATTCAGTATACAGTCATTTCCAAAATAGATAAGTAATTTGATGGTTTAGGTGTGGTTTATTTGCAGTGAGTATTCAGTATGAGTTAATTATGGGCTCTTTTATGAATTTATAGCAAGTTCGAGATGTGTAGTCATTCAGTGTATGCTCTTTAGCTTTTGTTGGCTTTGGTCATTGTTAAAGATTCCCAAATTATTTAGCTTTTGGTCATTCTGTATACAGTCTCCATGTTTTGGTTTCTGCTTATTATTATTGCAGTATATAGTGCTTATGTTGTTGATGTTTTTTTTGTTAGAGTTGTAATGCAATCTCTTTTTATAATTAAAAAAATAAAGGTAAGCAACAACAACGGTTTTGCTTAATATACCCGTTGTTATTACTTCAACAACGGTTGTTAAATAACGAACCGTTGTCATTGTCTTTATTAGACTTTTCATTTTGGCGCAAATATGGTGAAAATAAATAACAACGGGTAGACTTTAACCGTAGTCATTACTCTATCACAACGGTTCGTGTATAATAACCGTTGTCAATATTTCTTAATAAAGATGAAAAAAACACAAAAACACACAACACTAATAATATTGTACTGCAACACAAAAACACAAACACAAAGCGATCATACTGCAACACAAAACCACAAACACTAAGACATACTCCCTGATCGTCTCTCTGTCATCATCTCCGTCACTGTTGTCACCGTCTGCTATTTCTCATTAATCAGGTATTATTTTTATTAACTATCTCTTATTAAGATTTTCTAGCTAGATTGTTCAATTCTAATTATTGTGGATTTCCTGAATGTCGTTTATTATTGAATTTGTGAATTAGTTTGCTTATAATTTTGCTGAATTGTTCAATTATGGTTTGGTTTGGTTTGGTTTGGTTTGGGGAAGTTTGATGCGTGTATTTTATATAGACCTTTTAGGCCATATTAGCACGCATTTCCATGCTCATTTAGTAGTGTTAGACTACAAATATCCCCCGAATAGTCTACTTTGGTTTGTTTTGTAATATTTGCAGGTATGGACCAGAATGACTGAAAACTAGCCATTTTGTAGCTCCTCAAGCATGCATAAGTGAGTCGAAAAGGAATCTTGGTGTCTCGGAATGCGTGAAGTCGTGTTAAAGGAATGGAAGAACGAAATCCATGAGCAAAGCTCTCGTTCGAGGAGTAAAATCCTTCGATCGACTACTCTATTAATTAGAAGACCTCGATCGAGTAACCATTCTACTCGATCGAGCTGCTGGTTTAGGACATTTACTCGATCGAGCACTATGTTTACTCGATCGAGTGCTTTGGACAACAAATGTTACTCGATCGAAAGGTTACAAGCTATGGGCTTTGCGAGATAGTGTATTAAGCAATGGACGCCTTGTATTTTATTATTCTACTTAAGGGTGAAATTACGTAACAATAGAGATACTCTTTAATCTAGACTTTAGACAAAAAACCAATTTCTTACCCTAGACTTTATTTTTTGACTGTTCTTTTGGATATGAATTGGAGGACTTCCTCTGACTTTCTTCTTCTTTCCAAATCGGTATTATTGCTCTTGAATTCAATTAATTATTTCCCTATGTCTCTTTGTTTCTTATTTTTTTTTTTTGTTCTTCTTCCTATTATGCGTAGCTAATTCCTTTGCTAGGATTTAGGGGAACCGTGGCTTAGGTAAGATGAATTGGTTAGTAGTCTTTAGATTAGGTTTGGATGCAATCATCACATTTAATAGCTTTTAATTGTTTGAGACGACGCATTCAGTTGATTGATTTGATACCCCCTTGACCTAGATCGAGAGATTGGAAAAGGGCAGATCAGTGATGAACATTGGGATTATGCTAATGAGGGCGAGAGCTAAGTTAATGTATCTTAGGGCGAATAGCGGACCGAAAGGACCTTTTCACTACCCACAAACCTATTTAGATTTTACTTTGATTTTTATCCTGACCCTAGATGCCATGGGGAACCGACGATCCTAGTTCTTCTTCTTTCTGATATTTCGCTCTTTATTTCTCTTTCCCTTTTCTCTTGTAGTGTTAGAAAATCATTTAAACAACCCCCCAATTTTGTTACTTTGACAAACTTAGCAAGTTATAGGATTCCCTCTCCCTGTGGATTCGATACCCGACTGCCTCTACTGCATTTTGTTGAGACCGTTAGGTTTTATCTTTGATAGGGTTGCGATAGCCGTATCAAGCGTAAATCGGTAACGCTCAGCTGACTAGAGTTTGACGTTATTGTCGTTTGACGGCGGTGATCAACTGATACCTTTAGGTCCCACGTATAGGATGAGACCCAAATAGAATACTAATTATTTGTATATGATACAGTTTAATTTGGGCATTACATATATTTGATATGTATTACGAGAGTTATTTATTGGTAATTGACTTAGGAACTCATTCCACTTAAGTTAATTAGTCAATTATATGATAACTGACTGAATAAATTTTACTTCTTATTTTAATACGATTAAACAAGATTTAATTTAGTGATTAATCGTTAATTCATTAAATTAGTTGAGGTTATGCATATATTTTGAGGTAGAGGTAATTAGTTAATTATATTTTCAAAGAGTTGTAAAATAAATTATCTGAACATTCTGGGACCCATTATATATTGATATAATGGTTAAATATCACTTAAAGGTTGAGTGTATATTGATAATTAATTAAGTCATATAATTGTTATATGATGAAATTAACACGTAATTATACAAGATAATTAAACATATGATTATAAGTATTTGTGGGACAAATATCAAAAATCAAAATGGACCACATAACACAAGTAGGGGCCGGATCTTTGGTTAGTGGGAATCAATGATGATTGTTCTCATCTAATCCTACACTCCACCTTATGTTATGACACCAATACCATTACCATTACTACCTATTTGCATGAGAATAAAATAACACAATAATCACTCCTTTGAGTGAGTGATGAACGGCCATATGTCCATTATAAGCGAACAAGACTTGCTCACATTTTGGTGCTATTCATTCTTATGCTTATTTTCTTCTTCTCTCTAAAAACCTCCAACATCTCTCTAAACTCACATGCAAACTAATATTCATGTCATATTACTAGTGTAGTAATACAATAATATTAGTAGTATAATGTCTTACTTATTATCTAGTTAATAATAAGCTAAGATTATTTGGGTTTAATCTTGGGTGCAACAAGAAGGAGACCTTCTACTTTGGAGGTTGTTTTAAGCAGGATCATGCACTAATTACATGCTCAAGAACAATAAGAAGGAGTTCTTATTGTGCCCTTATTAACCGAAAAATACCAATGTAAGGATGTTTTTCGTCTTATCTTTTATTTTATGCCTTTATATTTGCATGAATGACAACTAGATCCTAAATCATTAAGTTAATGTAATTTAATGAACTAATTAGAGGAGTCTAATAATAGGTCTAGGACTTTCAGTTTCAATGCAAACAATGGGTAATGAAGGAAGACTCATTGTTCTCACAAGAAGTAACAATGCAAACAATGGGTAATGAAGATAGGAAGACTCATTGTTCACACAAAGAGTTACAATGTAAACAATGGGTAATGAAGGAAGACTCATTGTTCTCAGTAAAAGTTACAATGCAAACAATGGGTAATGAACGAAAACTCATTGTTCACACAAGGAAGACTCATTGTTAACACAAAGAGATACAACGCAAACCATGGGTAATGAAAGAAGACTCATTGGTTACACAAGGAATTACAATGCAAACAGTGCGTAATGAAGGAAGACTCATTTTTCACACAAGGAGTTAAAATGAAAACAATGGGTAATAAAGGAAGACTCGTTGTTCACACAAGGAGTTACAATGCAAACAATGGGTAATGAAGAAAGGAAAATTCCTTCTTCACACAAGGAGTTTAAATGCAAACTATGGGTAATGAAGGAAGATTCATTGTTCACACAAGAAGTTACAATGCAAACAATGGGTAATGAAGAAAGGAAGTGCAATGGGAGTTGATCCTCCAGCCAGCCAGAACCCCACAGTAGGAACACAGAACACAGCCACAGTAGGAACATTGAGCTTACCACCTCCCATACAACCAGGAAGGAGTCCCACAACAGGAACACTAAGCTTACCACCTGATATATACCAAAGAGAGAGCCAAGAACAAGCCCCTATACAAGCAAGAACAACCACAACCAGGTTAACAAGAGCAGGGTCCATCCTCTAGAAAACCAGCCAGAACAAGTCTAGTAACCAGCCAAATATCATGCAGCACGAGTCCAACCAAGGGCTCCAACTTCTTTTCCCCTCAAGTTAAGGTCCTTAGCAAGAGAAATGTCGAGGACAAGTTTTCCAAATAAGTTCTGGAAGTCTACCTAAAGGAGCCTACCATATTGAAGGTCATTTTGAGGAAGTCAGCAGGAACAACTCCAATTAAATCTGTCCAAGACTCCCTACTTTTGTGTGATAAACCTAGCATAAATAAGAACGTTGGGAAGCCTATCTAACAGTCCCCTGAACCCCCAAGACTGTTGGAGTAAGTGTCCTCCACAATAGTGCATTTATATATTAAATCTCATTTGGAATATACGTGGCATGATTAGTATATTTTGATACTCCACGTCAGTTGATTAACGTAAATCGGTAACGCTTGGCTAACTAGAGTTTGACGTTATTGTCGTATGACGGCGGTAATCAACTGATCCCTTTAGGTCACACCTATAGGATGATACCCAAATAGAATACTAATTATTTGTATACGATACAGTTTAATTAGAGCATTACATATATTTGATATGTACGAGAGTTATTTATTGGAAATTGAGTTGCGAACTCATTCCACTTAAGTTTATTAGTCACTTATACGATAACTGACTGAATAAATTTTACGTCTTATTTTTATACGATTAAATAAGATTTAATTTAATGATTAATCGTTAATTCATTAAATTAGTTGAGGTTATGCATATATTTTGAGGTAGAGGTAAATAGTTAATTATATTTACAAAGAGTTGTAAAATAAATTAACTGGGCATTGTAGGACCCATTATATATTGATATAATGGTAAAATATCACTTAAAAGTTAAGTATATATTTGATTCATATAATTGTTATATGATCAAATTAACACTTAATTATACAAGATAATTAAGCATATGATTAATTAGTATTTGTGGGACAAATATCAAAAATCAAAATGGACCATTTTGAGCCATGTGAGGCCGGTTATGGTAGTAGTTGTAGTAATGATAATTGTTCTTGTTTATGCAAACAAGCAACCTTATAATAATGACATATCATACATTCAAATCATTACATACACTACCATACTCTACTACAATTGCATGTGAATCAAATAGCAAAAATCAAAGGCCTTATGGACACATGAGGTCCGGCCATCATGTCCTTAAAATGGACAATGGTTGTTCATTTTTTACCAACTTGATTTTGCTTATTTTTCACTTCTCTTTCTAAAACTCAACTTCTATCTAAACTCTCATATATACTAATATTCTCTACATATTACTAGTGTAGTAATACAATAATATTAGTAGTTTTTATCTTACTTATTATCTAGTTAATAATAAGGTAAGATTATTTGGGTTTAATCTTGGGTGCAACAAGAAGGAGACCTTCTACTTTGGAGGTTATTTTTGGAGGATCATCCACCTAATTTCATGCTCAAGAACAATAATAACTCCTTCTTATTGTGCCCATATTGAACCGAAAATCCCAATGTAAGGATGTTTTGGTCTTATCTTTTCTTTTATGCTTTTATATTTGCATACATGATAACTAGATCCTAAATCATTAACTTAATATAATTTAATGAACTAATTAGAGGAGTCTAATTAAAGGTCTAGGACTTTCATGTGGTATCAGAGCTCAATTGTTACATGCATGTCGATTTTAAGCATTAAAATCGAGTTATACGATAACTTGGATAAAATTGAAAATTTGTGTTAAAAAAATTGGTTTGCAAGAAATTTTTGATTTCCATGCATACCTACTGACCTCAAAATGGTTGTGGTCAAATTTGGTGATTTTATGGATTAATTTGCTATTTATTTTGATTTATGGCCTTTAAATCATGTTAATATGCATGTTTTATGTTAAAAGTTAACTAAAAATAGTTGCATGTTGATTCTGGCCATGAAACTTTGATATGACCTCACATGCATGTTGTACATACTGTATTTAAAATTTCGTGACTTTTAATTAAGTTTTGCATGATGATTGATTTTTATAAGATAAAAGTCCATAAAGTGAGATCATTATGTTCATAAAATTGAAACGTCCTTTTCTGGTCTTGACAATTTTTGGTACATTTTAGATTCTAATGTGGATACTCTTGGTGAAATTTCATAATTTGTTTCACTGGTTTACTATATTTAATGATTTTTATTTGATAAAACCATTAAATATTAAGTTATTTGTTCATAAAATTAATTTAAATTTTTTGAGTAAATGTTTTTTATTTTTAGAGTTCCTGGACATGTTCCAGAATGTACAAAATTTTTGGTTTCAAATTTTATGATGTTTATATTTTATTTTGGTTTTATTTCATAATTGTTATGATTAAACCGTAATATTTACAAAATGAAATCAAATCGATCTAATTAATTACCAACAAAATTAGTAGTGACTAATTTTGAGTTCTAAAACAGTTTAGTTGATTATTTTGAACTTAAATATGATTTAAGAGTTGATTATTGATTTTTAATGGGTAAAAATCGATAAAATCCATAAAACCGAGCTAGAATGAGCATGATAAGTATCAAGGGCGATTTTGGCATGTTTTTTTTACAGCATTTTATTTATGTTGTTATTGTTGAATGAATGAATGTCATTTATTTAATTTTTAATGCAAGTTGTACCTAGTATGGCCTAGATTATTTTAATCGGTATTACCCGTAATGTAAGGGAATAACGATTCGGTTGTAATTTGATTTGCGATCTCGTATCGCCGTTTGTAATAATTTAATTTCATTTTTAGATCAAATGTATAATAGGAATTTTATTTGTATCTTTTTGTAATTAATTATTATGAAGACGAAGATTCCCGAAGTTGGTGTTCCAAAAGACGGTGCCATGAAGAGGCTAGGGGCCAAGGAGTTGGTTTCCGATTTTGTAATCTACTAGTTAATTAGATTAGCTAGGTGGCCATACTAGGATTTCTTATTTGCTTGCTTTATTTTTCCGCTCATGCCAAAATCGCCAACATGCATCTTTATTTCTCGATTGTCAATTCAAAGTTATTCAAAATTCACCGACTTAGTTCGCTTATAGGGAATTAATAACAAAATTGACAAGACCTCTCACATAACTTTAAAAAAAAATTGAGATTTAGCCTTACCAATTAGTAACACCTATGAACCCCGTGTTCATGAGGGCTATCACGCTCGTGGGTCCCTTTTTACCTCGGGTAAGTAGGGTGATGCGATCACAAGCCAAAATTGGATTGGACTCAACGAGATAAGCGTTATCTTGGGACTAGAAGATGGATTTAGTTGAAATCCGTCAACCAAGAGTTCTAAGTGTAGAATTAGTCAAGTATTGACTTACCATTTTTAGATAAAGGTAGCATGCGATGACTATTTTTTGTCTAAAGATGGGTCTTGGAATCACTTATATAATTTCGTGAGGGGTCATTATATGAGTGACTTGTTAAAATTGTTTTACAAGTGAATTATATATAAGCAATGAATGTTTATTTTCCGTTGATATATATTTTTTATTCGCGCAATGACAATTATTTTCTTCTATCAACTTGTAAATCCCTTCAATCGTGGAAAAGGTTTCCATTATTTTATACGGTAGCATTTTGATTGCGATCTCCATTTATACCACCGTAGCTAAAGACAAAATGAATTTTATCTTTTGATCTTCATATTCACCATTGCAAATGTCTCTTATGAAGAGTAAATGAATAAGTCACACTTAGTCAAAAGCGTTTTTGAATATTTAGTGACGCCTTCGTATAACAATGGTACATCAAATTTTTGCTCCAAAGAAAATATTTGTATTTTGGTATGTCGTCATAATGCTCCTTATCGAGGCTTACCTCAAAAGAGGCCAAATCAGTTGGGACGACTAGGTTAATCGATTTATTTAAAATCGTGAATAACCAAATACCGTAGTCACTTCATGAAAGGTTTATCCTTTTAAAGGTAAAACCATGAATGAAATGACGAATAGTCTTCACAATAATTCTAATATACTTGTCTAAATAGAGATTCATGAAAGTGAGTGGGAGCACTAAGATTGATGTTTATATTCTTAATTGTTAAGACGAGGTTCAAGAGTAGGTTGGCACAAGTTTGGTACAAGGCAAGGGAAAAAGGCAAGACTATTTTGAATAGTAAAGTCAAAACCCAAGCAAGGTGTCAAACCCAACTTTTGACGATTCTATTTTACAGTGTAGGACACAAGAAAAGAATCTGCCCCAAGTTTTCTAAAGAGTTAGAAATTGGGTGTACTATTTTCACCCATAATATCTATATGATCGACATTTATTTTGCTAAATGCAATTTTTGGGTATTAGATACCCATTATGGTTTTCATCAATGTATTCAATGCATATAATAATGATTCGTGCGACCACTAACCATGATTAAATGTCGACCTACAAGCGAAATATAACTATTGTAGTTCTATTTTCACAGAGACATATAAAAGTTATAATGAGATCAATCTAGTCTTGAATTTAGAGGTATACTTTAATAAACGTTATTATGTACATGACCTCTAAATAAAGAATATAGTATCCACTTTTGTGTACGACACAAGTGTTTCACTTTTGTGAATGGAACAAGCGTTTTATCTATGTATGCCTATACTAGGTCCATGGTTATAACCATACCAATCAAAGGTAATTATATTCTTGACCTAAACTAGAAATTACTTGTCATATAGATTAAAAAAGGCTCAAAATTGGTGACCCATGTCTAATCTTAATTCTGGATTGTGTAGCACATTAAGAGGCTAGTATTAACAACTATCCCTAAACCATCTGATTTTGAATCTTATGGTGTGTGCGAATCTTGTATTCAAGGCAAGATGATTCGTGCCCTTTTGTTAAAAAGGAAATCGAACTAGTAAGTTATTGGCCTCATTACATAAGAATATGTGTAGTCCAATAACAAACACAACCAGAGATGGTTATGACTATTTTACTTTATTTACCAACGATTTAAGTAGATATTATATTTGATTCTACTTAATGAGGTAGTATGGGAAATCTTTGAAAAGTTCAAAGAGTTTCAATGTGAAGTAGTTAATCACCAAGAGTATTAGACAAGGACTTACGAGTAAATCGTAACTATAAATATCTAAGTATTGACTTTGATTTTCACCAAAAGTATTGTGAAATAGTTTCACGAGTTAACTTTTCTAACACACATTATGAGATAAGGTGTTGTTGCATAGAGATAGAGAAGCTTATACGATATGGTTTTGTCTTTGTCAAGTCAAAATGAGCCATTTGACTAACCTTGGGATCTTAATATTTTTGTCTGCTATTTCTTTTCCCACCATATTAAAACAAATTTAAAACAGTCTGATTTCATTCCATATACGATATGGGTAGGTAGCGTACCTAATTTATAAGTTATTTGAATGAAACAAGTGCTCAATAATCCCACATTGACCACGAGAACAAAGCGTTTGTGACTCGTGATGCTGTCCTTTCAATAAAAATAACGATTATTTCTTGATAAGACAGATGGGGCGAAAATATTGTCCAAGAGCCACAAACTGAGCATATGGTCCCCCCGAAAAAAAATTTCCTCCTCATTGCTTGTTCAGTAGTTGTTTTATTCGTAACCTAGGAGGTCCGGTGGAATTTTTATATCGGTCCTTATAGATGATAATTCCTAATATGCGACTTATAAAAGACTGTTTTTAGTCCCAACTTCTTGCTAATGTCTTAGAGTCATGCGATTCGTAATGGAACTCCATGCGTGATAGTCAGTATGTGACCTGGTAACTTTACTGAAGAAGTACGACCTCTTCAATATAAATTGATTTTTAAGATCGAAATTTGCATGGATGAAACATTAAAATTTTCAAAATATACTTGGTAGCAAAGAGTTTTTGCACTAACCTTAATTCTTCGATCCATTCGAATATACTTAGCGATTACAACATATCATAATAGTATGATGTCAATTGGATCTCAAGGACCAACTTCTTGAATACGATTCTAGAAGAGGTTGTATATTTTATATTCACATGTGGGTTCGTAGATCCTAACTATCCTAAGTTAATTTTGCAAGCTTAAGAGGATGTCTTAAGTAAGCACTAAAGAGTTGGAATTGGTGTGTCAATCATGTCATAAAATATTTCTCGATATCTCGAGGAATTATGTTTATACATGAAGTTTAGTGGGAGTAATATGGTTTTCACCAGTCTTATATGTGGAGACATATTGATCATTTTAGATGATGACAGATTTTGGAGAAGTAGAATACATCTTTTAGATATCTGGATTTATGGAGATAAATCTAAAAGGATATTAGCATTGAGTCAAAATTCTTATATTGATAAGATCTTTGACTATTTCAAGGAAGTTGAACACATCATAATTGATTCCTTTTGCTTACTCCCTGCGGGATCAATATATAGCTGTGAAATGTCTACTCAATCCGACATTTTCGCATGCTTTGAGTATGACGAATCATTTGCACTCAAATCCAATGAGAGTCACTTGATACCACAAAGACATCCTCAGTACTTGCGAAGGACTAAAAGATATGTTCCATGTGTTTGGAGTTTAAAATGAGTTGCGTGTAAGGGTTACACAGACTTCAGTTTCCAAACTGATCAAAGTTATTTGAAATCACGAGCTGGCTGTGTTTTATAGAAGATTTATCTGTTGGAAGAGTTCCAAGCAGAAAAGACTATTCGAAAGGTTCCAAGTAGGAATGACATTTTAAAATATAAATGTCATGTATCCGCTGGAAATGTTCCAGGCAGTTTATCATTGCGGATTTCACAATGGAAATGGAGTACATTGCATCATATGATGATGCATATGAAGGTAGCTTGGATTCAACTGTATTGGAGGGACTAGAAGTAGTTCCTATAGTTGTATATCCTATCCCATGATACTGGTAAAATAGTGGGAGCTACATTTAGGGCAAGAGTCCTAAGTCTAGATTCAAACCTAGACGCGTACTCAGAAAGTTTTATGTAATATGAGATTACGTAGACAAAGAGAAATAGCAATCAGAACGATGGGAGAGATGCAAGTATTGCTAATCCATTAGCTATGCTTTTGCAGGCTGGACATGATAGTCATGTCATTTCAATGGGATTGAAATATGCACCTGAATTGCTAGAGATTATAAGATATGAAATTATTGATAACGTATCAATTTTTCCAAATATTAGATAATCGCATTCATTGTTAGAGTTTCATTAAAACTCCTTATTTAGTTTGACTAAATTTTAATACTTTGTTTATCCGAATTGGTTGAAAGAAAAGTTGAACCCAATTCAAGTGAACAGGATGAACTTCGTGTTTTGTCCCTAGTCACTCATTTGAGGTGACGTCTCGAAGTGACTAGATTGTAAGTCGATCGATGGTTGGTTCAGCACCCAAATGGGTCATGGTCGTTACATAGACAGCCTGGGGCGACATCTGTCGGGCAGTGACCATAATAGAGTCCCTTAAAAAGTGTTGAAAGCATGGTGGTGGCGGGGATTTCTATTTTATTCTATGAGTCGATTTCTTTGACCGCGACCTTTACTGAGTTGGTGTAGTTTCCGATTGACTTTGGTTTTTGTCCTAGGTCGTGCCGTGAAAAGAGGCCGATGGACATCTTCTGGGTCATGGTGATCTGCATCATACAGTGTAAGATGGGTCAACAGAAATTGTCCACCCACGTTGGGTATTAACATCTTCGGGCCACTCGAGAAGTAGTAACTGGAAATGCGTGGCCACGCTCGGAAGAGATCTCTGGTAGATTTTCCGGTCAGACAGTTACTCTCCTAGATCGAGAAAACCACTCTATTTATAATTTTCAATTGCAAGTGCGACCGGTAAGACAACTTGCAATGAGTGGGAAGATGTGACGCAAAAGAGACAAGAGAATCGGTAGCACACAACTTGTCCAGACAAGTGGGAGAAATTGTAGGAGGAGGAGTCCTCCGCAATAGTGTTGCTACATGCACAACTTGTATCGGACAAGTGGGAGATTGTTGGAGTAAGTGTCCTCCACAATAGTGCATTTATATATTAAATCTCATTTGGAATATACGTGGCATGATTAGTATATTTTGATACTCCACGTCAGTTGATTAACGTAAATCGGTAACGCTCGGCTGACTAGAGTTTGACGTTATTGTCGTATGACGACGGTGATCAACTGATCCCTTTAGGTCACACCTATAGGATAGACCCAAATAGAATACTTTAGTTTCTACGATACGTTTAATAGAGCAGACATATTTTGATATGTAGATGAGTTATTTATTGGAAATGAGGTGCGAACATTCCACTCAAGTTATTAGTCAATTATACGAAAACTGAATAATAAATTTTACGTCTTATTTTAATACGATTAAATAAGATTTAATTTAGTGATTAATCGTTAATTCATTAAATTAGTTGAGGTTATGCACATATTTTGAGGTAGAGGTAAATAGTTAATTATATTTACAAAGAGTTGTAAAATAAATTAATTGGGCATTGTAGGACCCGTTATATATTGATATAATGGTAAAATATCACTTAAAAGTTAAGTATATATTTGAGTCATATAATTATTATATGATCAAATTAACACTTAATTATACAAGATAATTAAGCATATGATTAATTAGTATTTGTGGGACAAATATCAAAAATCAAAATGGACCATTTTGAGCCATGTGAGGCCGGTTATGGTAGTAGTTGTAGTAATGATAATTGTTCTTGTTTATGCAAACAAGCAACCTTATAATAATGACATATCATACATTCAAATCATTACATACACTACCATACTCTACTACAATTGCATGTGAATCAAATAGCAAAAATCAAAGGCCTTATGGACACATGAGGTCCGGCCATCATGTCCTTAAAATGGACAATGGTTGTTCATTTTTTAACCAACTTGATTTTGCTTATTTTTCACTTCTCTTTCTAAAAACTCAACTTCTATCTAAACTCTCATATATACTAATATTCTCTACATATTACTAGTGTAGTAATACAATAATATTAGTAGTTTTTATCTTACTTATTATCTAGTTAATAATAAGGTAAGATTATTTGGGTTTAATCTTGGGTGCAACAAGAAGGAGACCTTCTACTTTGGAGGTTATTTTTGGAGGATCATCCAACTAATTTCATGCTCAAGAATAATAAGAAGGAGTTCTTATTGTGCCCATATTGAACCGAAAATCCCAATGTAAGGATGTTTTGGTCTTATCTTTTCTTTTATGCTTTTATATTTGCATGCATGATAACTAGATCCTAAATCATTAACTTAATGTAATTTAATGAACTAATTAGAGGAGTCTAATTAAAGGTCTAGGACTTTCAAAGACCACCAGCAGCAAGCCAGACAAAGGCTCCCCAAGAAATTGAGCAACATTACCATTTCAGGAAAGCAACAAGAACTCTTTTCAGTCTTGCTTTTTTTGTCATTTTTGCAGTCTGTTTTACTCGTCCTATTAGCTGACTTTTGAATTTCATTTATCAGTATTTTTAAGGCTCTAGCAGTTTTCATGGGCAATTTCTAGCAGTTTTCATGGGATTTTGAGCAACTCACACTTCAATGTGAGATTACTAAAAAACATGAGCAGAAAATAGCTAGGTTCCTAGAAGGTCTTGATGAAAAGATAGCCAACAGGGTAAAGTTACAACATCTGTACTTGCTAAACCTCAGACAAGACCCTCTTTTAAACCTTACACTGGAGTCAGGATAGGAGAACCCTTGGTCCTTGCTAAACCTTCTGTCGTAGACAAGAGCAAGGCCCCTAAGACAGACCTGAGGAGGACAGTGGCCCTCAAGAAATGCTTTAAATGCCAAGGCTTTGGGCATTTTGTCTATGGACTGTCCCTCTAAAAGGGCTCTGAGTAACATGGAGGTTGTGGAGTGGGGTGATGATGAGATCCTTGAGTGTGAGGAGTGTGGGAAATATCGGTATATTTCATACATGAAATTTAAGGATTATAACGAAATTATAATATATGAAATACGAGTCATAAACGAAATACATAAAGATTAGAATTAACCTTCGGTCCTAGCAATATGGCCTAAGAACAAATATCGAGATGATATTCTCCTAATTGTTGCACCCAAGATGCTCTGAGAAATGCCTTTGCTTGTGCTAGAAAGAATACAAAAATTACTGATGATTTTTTTGTGAAAGTTATCATGATCATGTAGAGAAGAGGAGTTTATATAAAACTCTCCTCCTCTCCTCTTTTTGGCCGTGCAAGTAGTAGTAGGGTAGAGGGAGGAGTCTTCCCTCTTCTTCTTCTACTTGTTTTAGGAAGTGGAGTCAAGATAGGAGTCTTCTCTCTTTTATTTATTTAATGTATAATATGTGTATGTATTATTATTGTCATTTATGTTATCACATATTAATAAGTCTATACAACATCTTGTAGTCGATTTATTAATACCGGTCTGACATCATTTATTATGACAATATCGTATAATATATACGTCAACTATAAATATCGTATATTTATAATTTGCTAATTTAAATATAACAGTTTATATTTAATTACGAATTAACATTTAATTCGTTTAAGCTTACATTATTTAATCGTATTAAATAATTACATTATATACATCAATTAGATATAACAGTTTATATTCAATTACGAATTAACATTTAATTCGTCTCAGCTAGTATTATTTAATCGTATTAAATAATCATATCATCATTACATTGACTAACTTTTTAGTTATATACATCGACTAACCTTTTAGTCATATAAGGCATCAATATGATTATATTTTCATATAATCATATCTCTCAAACACATCATTTAGGTGTGACTTTTAGGGACCAGTTAATCACCGCCATTGAAATGACAATAACGTCAAACTTCTAGCAAGCCAACCGTTATCGATAAACGTTAATCAACTGATAAGAATACTAAGTATACCCTGTGAACCAGTAGGAGATTTATACACGTTATCACACTAACTGTGGAGGACACTAGCTCCAACAATAGCATGAAGGAACATGAGGAAGAACCTAGTGAGGAGATGATAGAGCCTGATGCAGGCTTAAGTCTAGTAACCTGGAGGGTTATGCACACCGAGCCTCATCCCTTGGAGGATGATCAGAGGCAGCAGATATTCAGAACTAAGTGTACCATAAAGGGAAGGGTTTGTAACATGATAATTGATGAGGGAAGTTGTACTAATGTAGCTTCTACAACTCTGGTGGATAAGTTGTCCCTAACTACACAAGATCACCCCACCCTTACAAAATGAGATGGCTGAACAAGGGAGTAGAAGTGAGGGTTGATAGGCAATGTGTTGTGTCTTTCTCTATTGGCAAGGGCTATGCTGATGAAGTCTTATGTGATGTTATGCCTATGGATGCTTGCCACCTATTATTATGCAGGCCATGGGAATTTGATAGAGACTCTGTGCACCATGGTTGAGACAACACTTATCTCTTCAAGTTTGGTAACAAGAAGATCATATTGGCCCATTTACCTCCCAATGTTAAGGGGAACATAACTCCTGTCAATGATGTGTCCAAGGAGGTCATGTTGTTGAGTGAAGCTGAGGTTGTCCAAAAGCTCATGGGTGATGAGCATGTGTTCATCCTCTTGACAGAAGAAGTTATGCTCCCCCTAGGAAGCATTCCAGCTGACGTCCAGCAGGTACCGAGAGCCTATGGAGATGTGTTTCCTGCTGAGCTGCCTAGTGGGCTGCTCCCACTCAGGGGGACTAGAACAACATATTGACCTTATTCCTGGAGCAATGCTGCCCAAAAAACCTGCCTACAGAAGTGATCCAAAGGCAACTCATGAACTACAAGCTTAAGTTAGAGACCTGCTCAACAAGGGCTTTGTGAGGGAGTTCCTTAGCCCCTGTGCAGTTCCTGCCTTGCTAGTGCCCAAGAAGGATGGGTCTTGGAGGATATGCATAGACAGTATGGCTATCAACAATATTACCATCAAATATACGTTTCCTATAGCAAGATTGAATGATATCTTGGATAAGCTGAGTGGAGCTCAGGTCTTCTCCAAGATTAATTTGAGACAAGGGTACCACCAGGTGAGGATCAGGGCTGGGGATGAGTGGAAGACAGCCTTTAAAAGCAAGCATGGATTGTATGAATGGCTGGTAATGCCTTTTGGCTTGTCTAATACCCCAAGCACCTTTATGAGGTTAATGACTGAGGTACTGAGGCCCTATTTAGGGATGTTCATTGTTGTGTATTTTTATGACATCTTGGCCTACAGCTCTTCAGCAGAAGAACACCTCTAGCACTTGCAATTGTTATTTGATGTCTTGAGAAAATATAAGTTATTTGGCAAGATGGAGAAATGTACTTTTATGCAGGAGGAGGTTCAATTTCTAGGATTTATCATATCCAAGGAAGGGGTTGCAGTTGATCAAGACAAGATGAAGGCAATTAGGGGTCATTATTTGAAGCCCAAGCCTTTTGTGTTGCACTCTGATCATCGGGCACTTAAGTATATCAATGGGCAGCACAAGTTGAAAACTAGGCATGCAAAGTGGGTGGAATTCTTCTAGTCCTTCTCATTCTCTAGAAGTACATTGAAGGCAAAAATAATGTGGTGGCAGATGCCTTAACAAGGAGAACCATGATGCTGACTTTCATGGAGCAAAGGGTACTTGGGTTTGAGCACATGAAGGAGCTGTACCGGGAGGATCCTGACTTTAAGGAGGACTGGGTGGCAAAGCTGGAAGGCATTCCTAAGAGTGGAAGCAGATACTAGGTGCATGAAGGGTTCTTGTTCCTATGGAACAAGCTTTATGTACCAAAGGGTCCTTACAAGGGGTTGCTAGTGAAGGAGGTAGATTCAAATGGCCTAGCTGGTCATTTTGGAATCCAGAAAACTTATGACATGCTGCAGGAACAATTTTATTGGCAGAAAATGTTGGGAGATGTTCAGGATGTGATCAGGAGGTGCAATGCTTGTCAAAGTCCATGTCATTCTTCCATGCAGGGGCCTATACCCCATTACCAGTTCCAGATATGCCTTGGGAAGATGTTAGCATGGATTTTATTGTGGCTCTTCCTAGGACTCAGAGGGGCAAGGACTCAGTCATGGTGGTTGTAGACAGATTTAGCAAAATGTCACATTTTGTTGCATGCAAGAAGATTGAGGATGCCATGGGAGTTGCAGACATATACATCAAGGAGATTGTCAAACTCCATGGGGTACCAAGGACCATAGTATCTGACATGGACTCTATGTTCATGAGTCACTTCTGGAGGATACTTTGGAAGCTGCTAAGAACCAGACTCCTATTCAGCACCTCTTATCACCCTCAAACTGATGGACAAACAAAGGTGACCAACAAGACATTGGGTAGGATCCTTATATGTATCATTTCCAAGTCCTTGAAGGATTGGGATTTAAAGTTGGCCCATGCAGAATTTGCATTCAATAGAGCCCCCTCTACGAGCACAGGTAAAAGCCCCTTTGAAATTGTTTATGGCACTAACCCCTTGATGCCAAAAAACCTTGTACCAGTAGCCAGGATGGTGGTGCCCTATGATGCAAAGACCAGGGTGGAGCAAATGATACATATACATGCCAAGGTAAAACAGCAAATTGAGAAGTCCAATGAAATGTATAAGTCCAGAGCAAGAGGTCCAAAGAAATCTAGAGAGTTCAAAGCTGGGGATTTAGTGTGGTTACACCGGAGGAATGAGAGGTTTCCTGACAAGAGGAAGAACAAGGTGAGTCCAAGAGTAGAGGGTCCCTTTGAGGTCATTGAGAAGTTGGGTTCTAATGTATACAAGATAGACCTCCCAGGAAAGTTTGGAGTGCATGGCACATTTAATGTTGGTGATCTAAGTCCATATTATGGAGAATCTGATGGTGACACTAGTGAGGATTTGAGGGCAAATCCTCTTCAGGAAAGAGAGTTTGCAATGGGAGTTGATCATCCAGCCAACGAGAACCCCACAGCAGGAACACAGAACACTGCCACAGCAGAAACATTGAGCTTACCACCTCCCATACAGCCAGGAAGGAGCCCAAAAGCAGGAACACTGAGCTTACCACCTCCCATATACCCAAGCAAGAGCCAAGAACAAGCCCCTATACAAGCAAGAACAACCACAACCAGGATAACCAGAGGAATCTCCATCCTCCAGAAAACCTGCCAGAACAAGTCCAGTAACCAGCCAAATATCATGCAGCAGGAGTCCAACCAAGGGCTCCAACTTCTTTTCCCCTCAAGTTAAGGACCTTAGCAAGAGAAAAGTCCAGGACAAGTTTTCCAAATAAGTTCTGGAAGTCTACCTAAAGCAACCTACCATATTGAATTCATTTTGAGGAAGTTTGAGGAACAAGTCCAATTAAATCTGTCCAAGACTCCCTACTTTTGTGTGATCAACCTAGAATAAATAAGAACGTTGGGGAGGGTATCTAACAGTCCCCCTCAACCCCCAAGACCAGCAGCAGCAAGCCAGACAAAGGCTCCCCAAGAAATTGAGCAACATTATTATTTCAGGAAAGGAACAAGAACACTTTTTAGTCTTGCTTTTTCTGTCATTTTTGCAGCCTGTTTTACTCGCCCTATTAGCTGACTTTTGCATTTCATTTATTCTTATTTTTAAGGCTCTTCCAGCTGTTAAATTATGTTTATTTTCGAGGGTAGAGATCTATTGTAATTGCCTATATAAGGCCTGTATTGTAACCTAAAGAACTCAGACTTGAATTAATATAAACCAGAACTTTATTCATTTGCAATTCTTTAGCAAAGCTAAGTATTGTGGTAATCCTTAGTGAACTTGTGTGCGATCTAAGATTACAGTGTCTAAGAGTCAATACTTGTGTGTCTTGAGTCTTAAACACAACCTTTGCTACCTGTGCTTGTGTGCTAAGGTGCAAAGTCCTATCTGTTCTATCTGGCTTAGTGCAGGTTTCTTGAGTATTCTGAGTAAGTCAGTGAGTGTGTGAGGGAGTGTTCACCCTGGCCTCTTTATCCTCTGAAAAGCTCTACTTTTGAATAGATTTCAGTTCAGGAAGACTCATTGTTCACACAAAGAGTTATAAATGCAAACAAGGGGTAATGAAGAAAGGCTCATTGTTCTCACTAGGAGTTACAATGCAAACAATGGGTAATGAAGGAAGACTCATTGTTTCCACAAGGAGTTAAAATACAAACAAAAGCTAATGAAGGAAGACTCATTGTTCACACAAAGAGTTACAACCAAAACAATGGGTAATGAAAGAAGACTCATTGGTCACATAAGAATTACAATGCAAAAAATGGGTAATGAAGGAAGACTCATTTTTCACACAAGGAGTTACAATGCAAACAATTGGTAATCAAGAAAAGAAGACTCATTGTTCACACAAAGAGTTACAATTGCCAACAATAGGTAATTAAGGAAGACTCATTGGTTACACAAGGATTTACAATGCAAACAATGCGTAATGAAAGAAGACTCATTTTTCACACAAGGAGTTAAATACAAACAATGGGTAATAAAGAAAGACTCGTTTTTCACACAAGGAGTTACAATCCAAACAATGGGTAATGAAGGAAGGAAAACCCCTTGTTCAGACTAAGAGGTTTAATGCATACAATGGGTAATGAAGGAAGACTTATTGTTCACACAAGAAGTTACAATACAAACAATGGATAATGAAGATAAGAAGACTCATTTTTCACACAAGGAGTTTATGACAACCCTCGCGAATGCGGAAATAAAATATAACAAGCATGTGATTTAAGTAGCGGAAAATACGATGTTTTTAAAACGTTTTACATGCATATAGAAAAGTACGAGGAGTGTCAAATATTACAAATCAAAGTATGAAATATACTACAACAAGAGACGTAGTCTCTCAAAATGTTATCAATGTCAAAGTGATTAGCAAACTAGCTAAATAACGTCTAGAGGTGAATCTTCCAGGGACAACGCCCGCTAGCTCATACCCGAACCCAAAATACCACAAACAAAAAGCCATCCAATCAAGCAACCTGTTCATCCATGAAAAACATGAACGCCACAATCAGTGGGGAGTAACTCCGGGTTCTCCCAGCCATATCACATTAAACGTACATAAAAGGAAATACAAAAGTAGAAGCATGCATATATAGATATACATGTGAAATACGATAAGGATAAATAGGCAATTCAATATATAAAGATATCGCTACATGAAGTACAAAACCGTAACCATCATATGATAGAAAGACACGGGGAAAACACTCTTAGGCAACCATATACACTCACTAGGGCTTGCATCTCACCGTTAGCGGTATAAGTTTGATAAGATTGAGACTCGACAAACAAACCATGCCAAGTCATGCAATGATCACAAATAATCCATCATATTATCATCCATTCAAACGTACAATACGTTGACCACATCTCTCACGGTAAATGACACGCACTAGCACCGTGTACATGGCAAGAATGATTAAAATCGCATCCACGGGATAAACATTTCCTTGAACGCATACACGACAAACATTTCGTATATGTAGACTAATTTCCTCCCGGTAGGACGACGATCATAATACGGTTCTAGTCTAAACCTGACCAGACTCTCGGAATAACGTTTTCCAATTCGACATGCGATAAACATTTCGCATCCAAGACTCGGTCAATCATAGACGCCGAGTACCCCAAATTCGGTCGACATTCACAAAAGAGGCGGAAAAGAGCACAAGCATCAAAACAAGCGGTACGCTACATGCAATGACACCACCTCGCAAGTATACAACATATGACGGTCGGGTCGACCATCGCAAAGCGTTCGCCTCCCAACAACGTCGTCATATGCCCACTAACACATGCAATTAAGCAATAAGGATACACTCCCCGTTCGACATTACAGCCTTACGACGTGGAGGTAGCCAAGGGAATGAGAGTACAAAGCACATAGGAAATTAGTGCTCAACCCGTAACATATGTAAAAACCGACTCAAAGTGGGACATACCAAAAACCGTCACAAAACATGCGATACAAGCGAATGTAATATCATATATTCGAAACATTAATATTTGAAGCCATTACTTAAATTTATACGATAAACGAACCATGCGAACTATTATAAATTAAAAATTTAGAAATTATAAGGACTTAACTTCAGCAGGGTGCCAGCCGGTCAGGGTGCCAGCCGGTCAGGGGACCGGCGGCCGGGCACCCGGCTGGCGTCTCATGCACAACTCAATTTCTATTAAAACAGAGCGTGTTCCCAGCCGGTCAGGGGGACCAGCGGCCGGGCACCCGGCTGGGAACAACATAACATCAATACAAACTTCAATTCTGCTGCGTCCCCAGCCGGTCGGCAGACTGGCGGCCGGGCACCCGGCTGGGAACCACAGTTCACCCGAGAACAACATTACAAGTTCATCCAATTTCAACTTTCATAATTAACTTCAATCAACTATCAACAATCAATAACCATCATCAAAAATCATCAACTAACAACAATCATGCACTGAAACTATTCAGAAAGACAACTAAACAATGACAAATTGAGCTAAGATCAAGACACTTGCAAGTACTCTGTTTCTGTTTGAATTGATTGTTAAAGAACAAGGATAGGACCTTAACCAAAGCACAAAGCCAATGGTTGAGGGTTGAACCTGGATCCCAGCACACAGCTAAGGACCCAAGCTCACTTCCAAGCACAAAGCAAAGGAAGTTGTCTCAAGCACACAGCCAAGAGATGCAACAGAAACAAGGTTTCAGTTTTTATGTTTTACTTCAAATCTGTCTTTCATTCATTAGGAAAAGGCCTTATATAGGCAAGGAGATTACATCCTACTCGTTCAATACATCCTAGGGCCACAATTGGCTTGCAAAAGAAACAGAAATAACAGCTACAGTGTTCAGAATTAAAGCAATAAAGTAGAAAAGCAGTCTAATGAGACAATCTGCCTTAATGGGGTTGTTTAGGTTGAAACTGGTGGAGGAGTGGACTTCCAGGCTTGAATCTTGAGCTCAACTGAAGTTGGATGAATGCCAAAGGGTCTGCTAAAAGATCCTCGAGATTGTTTGTTCAAAATAGGAAAGTTTGATAGTGACATTTAAACTACTGCAAAAGGCTGAATTCCTGGACAGTTTATAGTTGTCCCTAAGCTAACTTTTTGTGTGTTTATTTCTGGGGGGGGAAGTCCTGGGGAAAGTTGTAGAGGACCTTCCCAAGACATAGGTTTGAGGGTTGGTTAGGCTTGTTTGATTGTGTGGGGCCCCATGGACCTTGTTTAGAAAGGCTGTGATAGGCTGTTTTTGGCTGGGGGCTGTTTTTGTTGTGTTGGGTTTGTTGGGCTGTTGGCTGAGCTTTGTTGTGGACTAGTCTTGGGAAGTGGATGGCTAGGCTTTGTTCTGGTTGTGGTGGTGTTGTCTTAGCAGGCTTGAAGTGGTTGTGGCTTGGACTGAATAGAACATTGTCATAGCTGGTCATGGTGTTGTCTGAATGTAGGTTGTTGTTTTGATGTTGAGTCTTGTCTTGAGTTTGTGTCTTGTCTTGAGCTCGTGTCATGGCTCGTGTCTTGGATTGGTCACATACTCCCGTTGCAACCTCCTTTTGTTGAAAAGGATTTGCCCTCAAATCTTCCTCACCTTCATCATCTGATTCACCATGGTAAGGACTCAGGTCTCCAACATTGAAAGTACCATGTACACCATAGCTTCCTGGTAGATCCACCTGGTAAGCATTGGTGCCTATCTTCTCCAATATCTCAAATGGTCCATCAGCTCTTGGCATGAGCTTGTTTCTCCTCTTGTCTGGAAATCTCTCTTTTCTTAAATGCAACCATACAAGATCTCCTGCTTTGAATTCCCTTGCTTTCTTAGGCCCCTTGGACCTGGCCTTGTACAACTCATTGGACCTTTCAATCTGCTTCTTGACTTGCTCATGAATCTGTATCATTTGCTCAACGCTTTTCTTTGCATCATAGCTTGCCTTGTTTCCTTTGACTGGTGCTAGGTCTGTAGGCATGAGAGGATTAGTGCCATAAACTGTTTCAAAAGGACGTTTACCTGTGCTGCTGGAGGGAGCTCTGTTGAAGGCAAACTCAGCTTGTGCTAGCTTGAGGTCCCAATCTTTCAATGACTTAGAAACAATGCTCCTTAAGATCTTCCATAGTGTTCTGTTAGTGACTTCTGTCTGCCCATCAGTTTGGGGATGGTGAGAAGTACTAAACAATAACCTAGTCTTCAATAGCTTCCACAAGGTTCTCCAGAAATGGCTCATGAACTTTGTGTCTCTATCTGAGACAATGCTTCTAGGGACCCCATGTAACTTGACAACCTCCCTAAAGTATAGTTCAGCTACCCCCAATGCATCCTCAGTCTTCTTACAAGCAATGAAATGTGCCATCTTGCTGAATCTATCTACAACCACCATGATTGAATCTTTTCCCCTTTGAGTTCTAGGTAAGGCTACAATGAAGTCCATACTGAGGTCTTCCCATGGCTTGTTGGGTACTGGAAGTGGTGTGTAAGGGCCTGCTTGAAAAGTGTGCCTTGGCTAGTTGACAAGATCTGCATCTTTTGAGGGCATCTTGCACATCACTGAGCATCTTAGGCCAATAGAACTGATCTTGTAAGATGTCATAGGTCTTCTGTACCCCAAAGTGACCAGCAAGGCCATTGGAGTGAACCTCTTTGACCAGTAGTCCCCTATAAGGTCCCTTAGGCACACACAGTTTGTTTCCATAGAATAAGTATCCTTCTTGAGCTGTGTACTTGCTCCCTTTCTTGACTTGCCCTTCTTGGTGTACCTCCCATTCATGCTTGAAGTCTGGGTCCTCTTGATAGAGCTCTTTCATAAATTCAAACCCCAACACCCTTTGCTCCATGAAGGTCAACATTACAGACCTTCTAGACAATGCATCAGCTACAACATTGTTCTTACCTTCTATGTACTTGCTGGAGAATGAGAAGGATTGCAAGAACTCTACCCATTTGGCATGTCTGGGGTTGAGTTTGTGTTGTCCATTGATGTATTTGAGAGCCTCATGATCAGAATGGAGCACAAAAGGCTTAGGCTTCAAGTAGTGTCCCCAATGATTCAATGCCCTCACAATGGCATAGAATTCCTTGTCATATGTGGAATAGTTAAGCTTGGCCCCATTTAGCTTCTCACTAAAGTATGCCACAGGTTTCTTTTCTTGAGTAAGCACAGCTCCTATGCCAAGACCACTGGCATCACACTCTACCTCAAAGAGTTTGTTAAAGTCTGGTAGAACCAATATTGGAGACTTGCACAATAGCTCTTTGATCAGATTGAAGGACCTTTCAGCCTTCTCATTCCACTTGAACTCTCCCTTCTTCATGCACTCAGTAATAGGGGCCATGATTGAACTAAACCCTTGTATGAACCTCCTATAGAAAGATGCCAATCCATGGAAACTTCTTACATCAGTAACAGTTTGGGGAATGGGCCATTCCTTGATTGCTTGCACTTTCTCAGGATCAACTGCTACCCCTTTCTTAGAGATGATGAACCCAAGGAAGTAAACCTCAGGCTGCATGAAGGTGCACTTCTCTAGCTTGCCATACAACTTATTTTCTCTTAGGACCTCAAATAACAACTTCAGATGTTGCAAATGTTCTCCCTTAGTTGAACTGTAAATAAGAATATCATCAAAGTAAACCACTACACACCTGCCTAAGTAAGGCCTTAGGACCTCTGTCATCAACCTCATGAAGGTGCTAGGGGCATTAGACAACCCAAAAGGCATCACCAGCCATTCATAGAGCCCATGTTTAGTCTTGAAAGCTGTCTTCCATTCATCCCCTGCTCTTATCCTCACTTGGTGGTAGCCCTGCCTCAGATCAATCTTAGTGAACACTTGAGCCCCACTTAGCTCATCCAGAATATCATTAAGTCTAGGTATGGGAAACCTATACTTGATGGTAATGTTGTTGATGGCCCTACTATCAATACACATACGCCAAGTCCCATCCTTCTTTGGCACAAGCAAGGCTGGTACAGCACAAGGACTGAGGGACTCTCTGACATAGCCCTTGTTGAGTAGTTCACCTACTTGAAGTTGGAGCTCTTGTGTAGCCTTAGGGTCACTCCTGTAGGCTGGCTTGTTGGGTAAGATAGCTCCAGGCACTAGGTCAATGTGGTGCTCTATCCCTCTAAGTGGTGGCAGTCCACTAGGAAGCTCAGTAGGGAAGACATCACCATAACTTTCTAGGATAGATTTGACCTCTTCAGGGATATCAATGATACTCATCCCAGTCTCCTTGACTAGCAATATGTACACAGGTTGTAGCTCACTTAGCTCTTGTGCTATTTCTGATTCACTTATCAACATGACTTCTTTGGAAGCCTCACTCATGGGGTTTGGGTTGATCTTTAAAGCAGGTGGTAAAGGTGCTAGGGTGATCTTCTTCTTCCCATACTTGAAGGTGTAAGTGTTGTCTCTCCCATGGTGTATGGCATCCCTATCAAACTCCCATGGTCTCCCAAGCAGAAGGTGACATGCATCCATAGGTAGAACATCACAAAGACTCTCATCCACATACCCTTTACCAATTGAGAAAGGTATAACACATTGTTTATCCACCTTGATCTCAGCCCCTTTGTTTAGCCATCTGAGTTTGTAAGGTAGGGGGTGGTCTTTGGTGGGTAGAGCTAGCTTGTCTATCAGTGTTTTGGAGGCCACATTAGTGCAGCTTCCCCCATCAATAATGAGGTTACATACTCTACCCTTGATGGTACATCTGGTCCTAAAGATCTGGTGTCTTTGGTCCTCTTCCAAAGGTTGTGGTTGAGTATGCATTACCCTCCATGTTACCAAACTTAACCCTGCATCAGGCTCTATCAACTCCTCACTAGCCTCTACCTCAGGCTCTTCCATCTCTTCATCACAGACCAACACTTCATCATCTCCCCAATGGATTACTTCTAGGGTACTCAGAGCCCTTTTAGATGGACATTCTCTAGCAAAATGTCCATACCCTTGACATTGAAAGCACTTTTTGAGAGGGGTAGTCTTCCTTTGGCCTGCCTCAACAGCCTTGCCTTTATCAAGGTTGAAAGGAGTCTTAACAGGAACCACAGGTTCTCCTATCTTAACTCCTACAAAAGGTTTGAAGGTGGGGGTTCTGGAAGGTGTCTTAGAAGCACTGGCCTTTCCTTTTCCCAATTTTTCTACCCTTAAAGACAAGTTGACAGCTTCCTCAAAGGAGTATATGTTTTGTAGCCTGACTTTGCTAGCTATCCTTTCATCCAACCCCTCTAAGAACCTTGCTATCTTTTGTTCAGATTTCTCAACAACCTCACATTGCAAAGTGAGTTGTTCAAAGTCTCTTAGGTAGGACTCTAAAGGTCTTTGGTCTTGCTTTAGGTGAGTAAGCTTAATGAACATGTCTTGAGTGTAGTCCCTAGAGACAAACTTAGCTCTCATTTTCTTTTTCAGTTTGAGCCATGACTTTACAGGTTCTTTCCCTTCTCTAACCCTCAAGGTTTTCATGTTTTCATACCAAAGTGAGGCATAGCCTTTTAGTTTCATGATAGCAACCTTAAAAGCCTTTCTATCAGTGTATCCTTTAAACTCAAAGACTCTTTCTACAGACCTTAGCCAATCTAAGAAATCATCAGGGTTCAAGCTACCTAGAAAGTCAGGAATCTCTACCTTGATATCTTTGTCTTGGTGTCTGAGAAGATTGTGATCTGAGCCATCTGAATCTGACATTTCAAACTGATCTACAGGTTGTCTCCTCCTTACTCCACCTTGTGGGAAAGGTGCTCCTCTTCCTCGACCTCTGCCTCCCCTTGTATCATTGTTCTGTTGGCCCTCAAGGAGTTCATTGACAGATCTAGAGACCTCCATTACAGTTCTGACAAGATCTTGAACTGTGTTTTCAATACCTGTGATTCTCTCTTCACTCATGGTTGTATTTTGTGTTTTTAATGTAGTTAGGTAGATGAACTCACAAACCAAAGCTCTGATAACCAATTTGCACTGAAACTATTCAGAAAAGACAACTAAACAATGACAAATTGAGCTAAGATTAAGACACTTGCAAGTACTCTGTTTCTGTTTGAATTGATTGTTAAAGAACAAGGATAGGACCTTAACCAAAGCACAAAGCCAATGGTTGAGGGTTGAACCTTGATCCCAGCACACAGCTAAGGACCCAAGCTCACTTCCAAGCACAAAGCAAAGGAAGTTGTCTCAAGCACACAGCCAAGAGATGCAACAGAAACAAGGTTTCAGTTTTATGTTTTACTTCAAATCTGTCTTTCATTCATTAGGAAATGGCCTTATATAGGCAAGGAGATTACATCCTACTCGTTCAATACATCCTAGGGCCACAATTGGCTTGCAAAAGAAACAGAAATAACAGCTACATTGTTCAGAATTAAAGCAATAAAGTAGAAAAGCAGTCTAATGAGACAATCTGCCTTAATGGGGTTGTTTAGGTTGAAACTGGTGGAGGAGTGGACTTCCAGGCTTGAATCTTGAGCTCAACTGAAGTTGGATGAATGCCAAAGGGTCTGCTAAAAGATCCTCGAGCTTGTTTGTTCAAAATAGGAAAGTTTGATAGTGACATTTAAACTACTGCAAAAGGCTGAATTCCTGGACAGTTTGTAGTTGTCCCTAAGCTAACTTTTTGTGTGTTTGTTTCTGGGGGGGGAAGTCCTGGGGAAAGTTGTAGAGGACCTTCCCAAGACATAGGTTTGAGGGTTGGTTAGGCTTGTTTGATTGTGTGGGGCCCCATGGACCTTGTTTAGAAAGGCTGTGATAGGCTGTTTTTGGCTGGGGGCTGTTTTTGTTGTGTTGGGTTTGTTGGGCTGTTGGCTGAGCTTTGTTGTGGCCTAGTCTTGGGAAGTGGATGGCTAGGCTTTGTTCTGGTTGTGGTGGTGTTGTCTTAGCAGGCTTGAAGTGGTTGTGGCTTGGGCTGAATAGAACATTGTCATAGCTGGTCATGGTGTTGCCTGAATGTAGGTTGTTGTTTTGATGTTGAGTCTTGTCTTGAGTTTGTGTCTTGTCTTGAGCTCGTGTCATGGCTCGTGTCTTGGCTTGGTCACATACTCCCGTTGCAAATCATCATCAACAACACAATTCCTAAGCTTACTAATCATATTCTAAATACGATTTCTAACATAGAAAACACGTAAAACACGTAAATGATATCGAGTAACCCTTCACCGTTACCTTTTCGCATCTTCACTCCGCGTCAATGTCCTCTTCTATCAAGAAGTAGTCTTTGTCGCGATCTTGGAGGTCACCACCTACAAATAGATAATAAAAGATGAATATAATTCACCTTAAAAAAGACGGATAATTTGAAAAGCGAGAAAGACGGTAATTTTATTACCAAAACGGATAGAGGACGATGAGAGGGGAAGAATAAGACGAACCTAGGTGAATTTGAACGAGAAACGAATGAGTTGCGACGATTCTAAGATGGATCAAATATGGAAGCTAGGTTTTGGGGTTTCTTGGTGAGGAAGAAGGAGATGTTGAGTTGTGAGGAAGTTAGGGTTACGGTGAGTATGAGAAGGAGTAAGTGGAAAAAGTCAAGGAAAAAGTCAATAACGTCCTAAGACGTAATTTACTTGAAATCTCGCGTAAAGTCCAAATACGAACTCGGAAATTCTAAATTAGACACGGGAAATTTAATTCTAAACTAAAACTAAATTTCGCTGAAAAGTATCCGTAAAATATTTTTACTATAAAAATAGGGTACATTTGCGGGTGTTACAATCACCCCACCTTTTAAAAAGTTTCGCCCTCGAAACTTGAGTGAAAGAAAGATACCTTAAACGAATAGGCTTGGATATTTACTACGCATAGAAGCTTCCTTTTCCCAAGTCTCTTCTTCGACATTGGCACATCTCCACAAGATTTTCACTAAAGGAACCACTTTACTTCTCAACTTCTTATCCTTACAATCTAGGATGCGGATCGGCTCTTCTTCAATGGACAAATTCGGTTCAAGCTCGGGCATTTCCGTTTGAAAGACATGGCTTGGATCACTAACATACTTTCTCAATTGAGAAACATGGAATACATCATGAACCTTAGCCAAATTCGGGGGCAAATCCAACTTGTAAGCAACGGCACCAATCCTTTTCACAATATCAAAGGGTCCAATGTATTTCGAGCTCAATTTACCCTTTACACCAAATCGTTTATGTAACACCCGGAAATGTACCCTATTTTTCTAATAGAAATATTTTACGAAATCGTTTCAGTAATTTTAAGTTTTAATTTATAATTTTAAGTTTAGAGTCGAATTTAGAATTTCCGAGTTCGTATTCGGAATTTCTGCGAGATTCCATGAAAATCCCGTCTTAAGTCGAGTTTGACTTTTCTTGACTTTTGAGTCAGGTTTGACTTTCTTGACTTTGAAACCGTCTTTGACTTTTTCCTTCATAACTTACACTACTCCCTTCCTTAACCTAATATTTCATTCAACACCAAATCAAACACACTTTTCTTCCTCTCTAAGAAATCTCATTTTCCCTCTTTGAATTCGATTTTAGATTTGTCGTATCTTCTTCGTTACTTGATAGAATTTACGTAAGTTTATCTTATTCTTCCTCCCGTACCTTCCTCTATCCGTATTGATATTAAAAGTATCGTCTTTCTCGCATTTCAATCTTTCCGTCTTTCTCAAGATGAATTTCATTCATCTTTTATGATCTTTATGTAGGTGGTGACCTCCAAGATCCCGACAAAGACTATTTCCTTATAGAAGAGGAGCTTGACGATTAGTAGAGACGCTTTAAGGTAACGGTGAAGGGTTACTCGGTATCATTTACGTGTTTTACATGTTTATATGCTAGAAATCGTATTTAGAATACGATTAGGAAGATTAGAAACCATGCTATGATTAATGAATGATGCTATATGATGATTGTTGATGAAGTATATTGATTGTTGATGATTATTAGAATTGATTTATGAGAATTGAAATGGATTGAATATGTAAAGGAAGCTCACGGATGAACTGGGGTTCCTGGCCGGTCGACCGGCCGCCGGTCTGCCAACCGGCTGGGAACACTCCAGTAACATCTTGGAAATTTTGGTTTTGTATGAAGAGGGGCTCTGTGCCGGTCTACCGACCGGCCCAGACCTCATTTCTCTGTTTTTTGTTTATGCCCTGTGTTCTGAGCCGGCCCACCGGCCGCCGGTCACCTGCCCGGCCTGGAACACGGCTGTATATTTTTCCTACAATTTCTAAAACTCGTAATTTATAATAGTTCGCATGATCCGTTTATCGTATAATTTTACGTAGTGACTTATAATATTCATGTTTTGGATATATGATATTTTATTCGCTTGTATCACATGTTTCGTGACGGTTTTCGATATGTTCCCACTTTGAGTCGGTTTTTACAAATGTTACGGTTTGAGCACTATTGGCTCGTGATTTGTCTTCTCATTCCCTTGGCTACCTTCCCGTTCGTAAGGCTGGAATGTCGGAACGGAGAGGTATCATACTGCTTAAATGCATGTGTTAGTGGGCATACGACGACGTTGTTGGGAGTTGAACGCTATGCGTTGATCGACCCGGCCGTCCAATGTTGTGTACTTGCGAGGTGGTGTTATTTGCATGTAGCGTACCGCTTGTTATGAGGCTTGAGCTCTTTTCCGCCTCTTTCGTGAATTGATCTACCGAATTTGGGGTACTCGGAGTTTTCTTTGTAAGACCGAGTCTTGGATGCGAAACGTGTATCGCATGTCGAATCGGAA
>JAIUZE010075203.1:0-33069 GCA_022085475.1 Heliosperma pusillum
TGCTAGAGCGATCGGCCGTCCCGAGCATCCAGGTCGATTGGGGGGCGTCCCATTACATGTCGGAGTCACGAAATATTATGGGACAACTAGCTCGAACAAGAAGAAGAAAAATAAGGGGAAGGCTGACATGGTACGTATACCATTTGTTATTGTCATTTAAAATTCACATTTTATTGTTTTAACAAATTGCTGATTCTACATTTTGGGCGTGCAGGTTCAGTTATTGGCCTCCGTGATCCTGAAGATGAGTTCTGGAGGCAAGCCTTCCGAAGAAGAATTGAAGATGATGGAGGATGTCATTAAAAAGGGCGAGGTAGTGCAACAGATTTGCCAAGAGGCAGACACTACTACCTTGCCAATACATGAGGAGACGGCTGAGAAGATGGTTGAGGTACCTACTGCTGCCGAGGTTTTAATACCTCAAGCCGGTAAGGTAACTATGACTTCTTCTTTTTTTCCTGCATTTGTTCTTTCTAGCAGCCATGCCTTTGATTGGTTTGTTTTATTAGGTAAATGAGTCGGAAAAGGGGACGCATCTTGAGGAGACGGGTGAGGTACCTAATGCTGCTGAGGTTTTGATACCTCAAGCCGATAAGGTAAATACGACTTAACCATTTTGAACCTCTGCATTTGTTCTTTCCAGCAGCCATTGCATGCCTTTGATTGGTTAATTAATTTTATAAGGTAAATAACTCTGACAAGGGGACGCAACTTGAGGAGCCGGCTGAGAAGACGGGTGACAATAAGGAGGTATGTAGAATATAAGAAGTTAGTATATGCTGTCAGTGCTAAATCTGGTCTGGACATGTTCAAGTATAATAGCCTACCCACCAACAATAAATACTTGTAACTAACTTTACATTATATCCTCAATATAGATCATTTATGATATCTATTATATTTTGGTATTTAGTAAATAATGTGTATTCTTCAGGCCACAAAACAGCGGAGGCTTGTTCGTCTCGCCGACCCTTCATTAAAAGAGAATGTGATTGTTGCTCGGGCTTTCGTATGCCCAAAGCCCAAGGACTCAGCGGAAACCATCTGGGTTCATGGCGTACCACTCTTGCCGAAGCATGCAAAAGTGGGGATAGTGGGAGTCGTGAAGGGCTATGAAACCTGTAAACTGCCCGTCACAGTCCGCGACGACATAGTAATACTGGCAGATGCGGTTAAAGGTTTTGTCCAATGGCCTCAAAGCCACATTTTCTTGGCTCGTGATTGTAAAATTCAACAGAATGTAGACGGGGTTCGAAAAATACATCTAATTTAACCCGCCTTTTGTCTTTGTTCATCACCTTCATAAATAGTGAAATTTATATGTTTTATTTTTGTTTTGTAGGTAACAAAAAACATGGATAAGTCTAACTCGATAGACAATAATCTTTCTACTACCTCGTCAAAACAACAACTTGATGAGGTATTTAATCAACTCTCTTTCTATTTTAAGTTCTACTATCGCCGCATCATTGAAAGAGCAACTTAATTTAGTTAGCCACATGTAGGTTGTGAAAGGTAGCACACCGCATCATTTCCCCAAGCTGAAAGAGGTCAGGAGTCTATCCGGTACTAAATATCATGGGAACGTTTACATGGAAAAAGTACGAACGGTGGCGATGCTGGATCTTTATAAGGAGGCTGAGAGACGCATAGCAAGCGAGCAATTAATAGTTATTCCGCTCGAGAATGATATTGTAGGGGTCGAACGCCAAGCAATGCTGGATTGGGATACGCTAGCCGTTTGGGCTGGCCTTGACGAGATTGATGTCCAACACCTATATGTTTGGATGAAGTAAGTTTCTTAATAAATTAAATCATGCAGTATTCTAATATTCTGACTAAGTAAGATATAGTGTTTATAATATCGGAATTAAAACCGGCATGTAGGTACTTGCACTCGGTTGTGATCCCCGCCGAGACCAATATTAATCCACTTCCTCAATACGGATTCATGTGCCCAAATGTTTTATCTATGCATATCGAGATGTTTTCGTATGAAGAACGTGTAAATTATATTGCTGGGGAATTGGCGAAAAACAATAAGCTCATTTTTGCCCCTTATAATGAAGCCGGGTAATATATAATTAATATTATGATTCCAAATACAATTGCATTTTTATATGTTTGGTTATGATGCATGTTGTGATTGTTAATAATGATGTGTCTCTCGATCTCTAGGAGACATTGGGTGCTAGCAGCGATCAATCCGACCACGAAGAAAGTATTTTGGTTGGACTCTTTGCATGGACAACCATACGAGACCTTTAAGATGTTGATTATTAAGTAAGTTTATAATACGTACTGATGATGATTTGGCACATATAATATTAAGTTAGTAGTTTATTATTATTAAGTAAGTTTATGTGACTTTCGGCCTCTTTCCTTTTTTAAAGGGCCTTTGAGAAGAAAAGAGCAACCGACAATCAACCGACAGAATATTCTGATGATGGCCCTACTTTTATTACGATAACAGGGGTACGTACGAGCAAATACAATACCTTAATAATTAAGTGCATTAAACTAATTACGCATATACATCTGTCTTTTTTAATTACGCATTAAACTAATTGGTAATTGCCTTCTCGTCTCTTCGTTTATTATGTAATAATAGGTCCCTAAACAGCCGGATAGCATCCAATGTTGATACTACGTTTGTCGTTTCATGTTGGAGATTATTAGGCGAAGATATATCAGCATTCCAGAAAGAGTTAGTAGTTTAATGTAGCTATTATTTACTTTTTTTCATTAGAGCTGATATCTTTTCTGCTATATATATATGATCGATGTTGCTAATTATGTATGATATGCCTATACTGTTGTTACCCTACTGATAGATGTCTTTTATTTGTTTTATCCGCAGTATTCAATCAACACGCCACATGTCCCTGAGTACACTAAGCACAATATAGACGAGGTAAGGGACTTGTTGGGCAAATACGTCCTTGAACAAACAAAGAATAAATGAAACTTAGATTATTTTGTAAGCAGATAGGGAACTTTAATTTGTAGAAGTCATTAATTAGAGCAAGTTGTAAGTATGAATTGCTCTGAAAGAGATCATTTTGGTTGTATATATCATCTTGCTGCTGCTGTACATGAATTGCCATGTACATGAATTGCCCTGTACATGAATTGCTCTGATATATATATAGATATATCATTTTGCTGCTTCTGAAATTGGTTTATGATGCGTGCTGCTGCTACTGCTGCTGATTTATGCAGGATTTTCAGTGGTGGCAGAGGAACAAATTACAATTTTTTCAAAAACAATAATAAAAATAATAACAACGGTTTTTTAAAATTCATTAAAAGCGTTGTAACATATTTCCCACCAAAACTTATCATACCTTTAACAACGGTTTATTCTAGAATACCGGTTGTTATTAAAAATTTCCACAACGGCTTATTTATTATACTCCGTTGTAATTAACTATATTCACAACGGGTTTAAAAAAAATAGCGTTGTTATAATATTTCCCACCAAAACTAATCATACCTTTAACAACGGTTTAATTTAATAGAACCGTTCTCGTATCTTTCCCACCATAATTATTCACACGGTTTAACAACAGTTATCTAGTAATAACAACGACTTCTTACCGTTGTTAAAACTATTAACAACGGTATTTTCATTAAATCGGAACCGTTGTTAAAACCTTTAACAACGGAGGCTTTAACAACGTCCGCTTTTTAATATTACAACGGTTTTTAACCGTTGTCATTTCCTGTTTTTGTAGTAGTGAGTGTAATAAACTTGATTAACTTGATGTGCGAGCACAAAAGGGTCGTATTTTAAATACTTTCTCTTATGATTTACTTCAACAAGTTTATACGTGTCATGTACAATTGTGCCGATTGAAGAATTATCCATCCAACAACATTTAAACAAGATTGCATTCTACGCCATTTTGTCACCACAATACCTCAACTCAATAATCTCTTCTAGGGTACCATAATAGTCATCTCCACCAACACCGTTAACACAAACACCATAATTCATACTTGCTGTATTTTTCCCATATTTCATTGTGTGAAAATTAAAGCCATTTATCGAATATTTCTGCCAAGATTGTACTTCTTTACAAGGACCCCTTGACATGGCCACCAACAAATCATCCTTGATATCTTCTTGAAGTACCTAGTTTAAAATTAGTCTTATTAACTACCCATATATATTGACTTAAGGTTAGGTTGTATATATATTTGTTTAATGTTTGTAAATGAAACTTACATGTTCTTTAAACCAAGTTGGGTATAGCTTTTCGTATGAAGTCCAAACCTCATCTATATCAATATTTGGATGTTGCTCACGGATGGAAGCTTCGAATAACCTATCATTTAACAATTGTTATTATAATATGAATAATCTACCACTTTAATTATTTTATTGCCAAAGTGTAAAAAACTCACATACCTCTCATATTTTTCTAATCGTTCACAATTCGATAAGGCGTAAAGATGAGCACGTTCATATTCATCTCCATCCCAATATCTTATTTTTCCTTTTGTCAATGGTTGAGCTCCATGTTTTTGGAATAGCTCAGGTAAGGAAGACTCCGTTTCATCTTTTGTTCCAAAATCTAAATCTTTACCCTTTGTGTCGATATGCTCTTCAAAATATTGGGAACAAAAATTTGATATTTCTTCCACTAAGAAAGCGTTGCAGATAGACCCTTCGACTCTTGCTTTATTACCAACTTTTTGTTTCAAGTGATTTAAAAACCTACATTGTATAATAATGTTAGTTGAATATTCAAAATATTTTTTTTAATTTTTTATTACATTTGAATAAGTACGTATGTAATTTACCTCTCAAAAGGATACATCCACCTATATTGTACTGGCCCTCCAACCCTTGCTGCATAAGGCAAATGTATAGGTAAGTGTTCCATTGAGTTGAAAAATGATGGCGGAAATACTTTCTCCAACTTGCAAAGTATTTCGGCAATGTTGCTCTCTAGATTTTCAATGTTTTCAAGTTTGAGGGTCGGGGCACACAAATCACGAAAGAATAGACTTATGTCAGTTATTGCACTCCACACATCTTTCGGCAATAAGTGTTTCAAAGCCACAGGTAGTAATCTTTCCATGAAAACGTGACAATCATGACTCTTCAACCCATGAATGATATGATCATGTCGATCAACACACCTACTCAAGTCGGATGCATACCCATCTGGAAACCTAAAGTTACAAATCCACTCACATAACACTTATTTTTTAGCCTTATCAAGTGCAAATGGGGCTTTTGGCTTAACTCCATTTTCCTTAATGTGTAAGTGTGGTCTTTTGCATAATAGTTTAACGTCTTCCCTTGATTTTTCAGTGTCGCAAGTTTTATTCTTATTATTCATGACCGTATGAATCAATTGCTCAAAGAAGTTCTTTTCAATATGCATAACATCCAAATTGTGTCGTATTAACAAATGTTTCCAATAAGGCAAATCCCAGAATATACTTCTCTTAGACCAACCTAATTTATTGGTTTTAAACTTGTTCAATTCACTCTTTGTGAGCTCAATACTTGTAGGATAATCACGAATCTTCTCCCAAATTTCAAAACCGTCTAGGAATAGAGGAGGGGTGTCATTTTTTTGTAATATATTCTTGAGAAATGAGGTTTGTTATACCGAAATTCGTGGTTAGGCGATAAGAATTGTCGGTGACAATCAAACCAAGACACCTTATGACCCTTAGGAAGATAAAATGCCTTTGATTCTTCCATACAATAAGGACATGCAAGGAAGCCGGCCGTGGCCCAACCGGAAAGCATGTCGTAAGCTGGAAAGTCATTGATTGTCCATAAAAGAGCGGCTTTGAGTTGAAAATTTTGTTTCTTGGACACATCGAAAGCGGGTACACCAACCTCCCACAACTCTTTCAACTCTTCGATAAGAGGTGGTAAGAAGACATCTATGTGACTTTTAGGATTATCCGGCCCCGGAACAATCAATGAAAGGAACATGAATGGTTTTTTCATGCACAACCATGGTGGTAGATTGTAAGGCGTGAGAATTACAGGCCAACATGAATACTTTTTCCCAAATTGGCCGTACGGTGTAAAACCATCTGTGCACAACCCAAGTCTGACATTTCGAGGCTCACTAGCAAATTCCGGGAACATTTTGTCCAAATGCTTCCAAGCCTCACTATCGCTTGGGTGGGCAAATGCCCCTTGTACACGAGGGTTTTCTTCATGCCATCTCATAGCCTCCGCAATATTTCTAGTAGCATAAAGCCGTTGTAATCTTGGACCTATAGGAAGGTAGAATAGGACTTTTTCAGGTATTTTCCTCCCACTTGATGGTGTTGGCTTGTACCGATCTTTGCCACATTTCTTACATTTATCAAGCGACACATCTTCTTTCCAAAAGAGCATACACCCGTCCTTACAACAATGAATTTTTTGATAGGGTAGTTGAAGAGCTTTGAACAATTTTTTGGTGTTATAATAGGTGCGGGTCATCACATTTCCCCGAGGTATAACATCCTCAATCAAGGAAGCAATCTTATCTACACATTTGTGCGATAAGTTGTGCTCACATTTTATGTTAACAACCCTTGCAGCTGCTTGTAACACCGACACATCGCTCCCCTCATATAAAGTCTCTCCGCCGCATCTAACATATCAAAAAAACTCTTCAACTGAGGGTGTGGAGTTTCCTCTTCACCGATAGGGGGTTCCTCCATATGTTCTAATGCACGGTCACCTAAGGCATCTATTACCATCTCTCGATATGGTCCTCTTATGGGAGATTGAGTAGTGTTTGGTACATTGTTTGGTATTTTCAAGGAGTAAGGCTCACCATGACACACCCAATCATAATAATTTCCCGTAAAACCGTTACTAATAAGGTGTTCTTGTACCACGAATTCACTCAAGTATTTCAAATTTTTGCACTTTACACATGGACATCTAATTAGTTGTGAATTCCTAAATTCATCTCGACTTTTAACATATTCAGGAAAACTATTCACCCCACATACAAACTCATACTTAACCATCTTCCTAGCATCAACCCTTTCATACATCCATTCTCGTTCAACCCTCTTCATTACAAATCTATATAAATACATAAATATATATAACATAATTAGGCAATACAACAACTAATTGAAACAATCTACATTGTTACTAAATAGGCAATCTAAATACTAATTCGTATCTACATACTAATTCCTAGCATCAACCCTTTCATACATCCATTCTCGTTCAACCCTCTACATTCTTACTAAATAGGCAATCTACATATTTCTAATACTAACATCTTAAACATACTATCAATTACATATACTAACATAATCAAATAATTGCAAATTTACTACACAAATATACACATATATCATATACCCAACTTCAACACCTAACCTTATCCCTAACTTAAACAACTCTAAATTACATCCAAATAACAACAAATAAACAAATCCTAACATAAAATTAAGGGTAAAAACAAACATAAACACAAGAATTAAGAGAAAATCATACCTTTATCAAATTACTAACCTCTTGAACATACTAACATAATCAAATTTCAATCAATACCAAAATAGTTTTTCAAATTTACTAAACAAATATACACTACATCATATACCCATCTTCAACATCTAATCAAATTATAAAAAAAACCCCAATTTCACTACCCTTAACCCTAACTTGAACAATTCTAAATTTACAATCAATAAACAACAACTAATAAATCCTAACACTTCAATTATGGGTAAAAAACATATATAAACACTAAACCAACAACATAAAACACAAAAATTAATAATAAATCATACCTTAATCAAGTAACAAGAGGAGAGAGAAGGGTCGTTAAAGGTTGGTGTCAAGTCTGGAACGGCGGAAGGGGTTAGGGGAGGGTCGTCACCGACGTTGGAGCGGCTGTGGGCCGGCGGGAGGTGGTAGTGGTGAAGGGTAGGCGTCGGTTTTGGGGTATTTGCTTAGAGAGTGATGAGTGAATAGAAATAATGAGGGACTTTGGTCGGGCTGATTTTTTTATGTCTGAGAAGTTACCGACCGACTATCAAATCGGTCGGTAATATTAGCTAGTCGGTCGGTATTTTTACGCGCACCGACCGAAATTTATTAAATACCGACCGTCTAAAAATCAGACGGTAAAATTACCGACCGAATACGATTTGCCGACTACTTTCGGTCGCTATTTATTATTAGCGACCGTTTATAATAGCGGTCGGAATATTCGGTCGGTGGAACAGCTTATTCTTGTAGTGAATATTTTGCTCAAAGTTTGCTTTAAAACGATTTTGGAAAAATTCTCACAATGTGTGTCTGTGTGCCGTTCGTTGTTGTATTGATTGAGATGGGAAGGATTATTTATAATAGAAGCATAGGAGATAAAAATATAAAACCCTAGCTTAATATTTAAGAAAGATATTTATCTTTTAATATCTCAAAATACTATTGCTTTATCTTTTACAAATATTGTTGTAAAGATATATTAGAATCATAGGTTAAGGTAAACAAAGGAAAACAACCTAAGGTGGCCAAAATTCCTATCTACACGAAACCCTAGGAGCACGCAACCCTATGAGGCACAATTCTAGGTTTACACGAAACCATAGGTGGCTCAAACCCTAGGTGGGCTTATAAGATTAACAACAAATTGAGATAGAATATATTAGAAACCATAGGTAGCATGACAACCCATAAGTTGTATTACTAACCAATAGAATCTCATAAATACATCCTCTATTAAAACTTTTGATAAATATAAAAATACTCTTTCTCTTTTCGAAAACATTTAAAATATTTTATTTTCAAAATAATGCATCAACATTTATCATCCAAAGTTATAGGTTAAAGCTATAACTTTGAACTTGAAATCACTCTAATGGAATAATTACCGAATGACGACCTATTCTATCTAATCTTCACAAAGATCTTCAGTATACGGATCATCTCTTCATCTTGATCACAAAGACCCTCCATCTTGAGTCTTGTGTTATTTGAGATAGATCTTGGTTGAATTGTTTCTTTAAAGTTATAACCAGGTAGCTATAACTTTGCATATGAACTTCCAAAGTTATTCCTGAAGTTCTTATAACTTTGTCTCACAGAATGCTTCAAAGTTATGCATGGAGTTCCTATAACTTGGATCTTCTTTCTTGTAATTGTTATTAGCTATGATAAGACTAAAACACACAATTACATGCATATGATATATCAATTAAAGCACATTATCAAGTAAACATATGTCATTATAAAAACTATAAAATAGGTCCAACAAGACCTTTGAAAGTTTAAAAATGATTTGCAAATGATTTTCTCTTGAATGCTCAGAAAAGTCTTGAGAGTTGTGAGAGGAGAGTGTCTTTATTTATAGAAGATAAAGTGGTTAGGTGCAAAAATATAAAATCTCTTTTCTCAAAAGACAAATTTTGAGACACAAAACAGCTTGCACATGTGCTTTGGTTTGTGTCTGCTTGGTGAAAAAAGTTTTACCAAAATTGAAAAAAAGGTAAAGTAGGATATCATAAGTTACCCTTTTACGTTTATCTATTTTGGGAAAGAAGTTAAAATCCCTTTTTTACTTTAGAAAATGTGGCCCAAGTATATTTCAAAATATGCCTCCTTCTCTCAATTTCTCTTTTTCTTTGTTTTCAATAAATCAAGTAAACCAGAAAGGTTACAAAGATATTTCTAACTTTGGATTTTGGTTTAAAAGAAAGTTCTCTCCCATATCGCTGAAACAGAAACAGACACTTTAACAAGAACAAGCAAGTTAAATTACCTTTGATATAACATATCGAACTATCTAGCTAAGGGCTTCTTCTTGATCAGATTCTTCATGTTCTATGATTCGCTTAAAGTTTGGCTTGAATTCTTCATGCTTCATTTTGAATCTTAAGACAGATTCTTCATGCTACATTGAGAAATATTTAAGAACAAACACACACAATTAAAATACCACAAGGGGACTTATCATCATCAACACTATAATCCTAACAACTTGCGTGTCCTATTTTGGTACGAAGTCCTTTGACTTCGAGCTGTGAGATGAAATCGAGATTTGATGTTGCTACTTTAGCGTGATTTCGGAGAATCATAAAGTCGTTGGTTCAACGGGTCATGTTAGGAAAGCAGTCAAGTTGAGATTGTTTTTTATTAGCGTCTAAGGAATGGTCAATTCAACTACACCATGTTAAGCCTGGGCGGCGGTTATATTGTGTATATAACTACGTAACATGTTATAGCATAAAGGGACATTGTATGTTGTCGTGTTGCTTGAATGATTTGGGGAATCGTTATTGTGAAAGTGTTATGTTAGTTTGATGGAGACTTAAATATAACACTACTTGTTACATATTTGGTCGCACGCCGCCCCATTTTGCCGTATAAGACGTGGTTGATAGTTGTTATTGAGTTGTATTTTAATGAGCTTGGTTTTGTGGCCAAATGGGAGTCCTTTTGACTCGGATGTGTGGCCGAGTGGGAGTATTGAAATTCATGCATTAAATGACCACATTAGTTGTGGTTGTTACATTATCTTTGAGATAATGAGGTAAGATTAAGAGGTGAAATAATGAGCCATTAAATCAATTTTTAATGGTCATTATTCTACTTAATTGTTCAGTTTGTAACAACTCTTATAGAGCATTATAAGAGCTGAAATGATGCTATGTAAATTAATACACAACAAAAACACTCAACATCAATTAGAAATGTACACTATCAATACGGTTAAGCTCTCCATCAAATTGGAGCTTTGGAATTTTGGTGTGACAATATCCGGTGACTCTAGTAGCAACCGGGAATCAGACTTGGTTTTTGGTTTCGTGGACAGAAAGCGGCACGTCGATCATTGTACCTATTCCGCTATTGAGATACGCATATTTTCCAACACACTCAATATCGTAACTACCGTGCTTAATGGGGAAACTAAAGGTATCATTGAATTCCAAGATGTTTTAGCTAGATGGGCCCACTCTACTGCATCTTGCTGCTTTCCATGGCGCTCCTAACATCACTAAATATCTTCTTCAAAGGGGTCACAATGTTGATGCTATTTGTGATTATCCCTGTCTTAATCTCAATGACGCTACCCCTCTTGACGTAGCCGTTGAAATGAGCGCGCAATTTCGTTTTTTAAACAACCTTACATCCTCGATCAACCCTTCATTATGATTTTATACTATTATTATTATCTAATTAAACACTAGTTAGTTTTGAAGATATTTGTTTACATTTCCCAGGAATCATTGCAATGTCTCCCGGAATGACCCGCTCTTTAAGATAATTTGGATATTTTTCGTATATAAAGTACGTCTTCAAAGCTCTGATATTTTTCTTTTCCATAGTTTGTTGAATATTTCAATCGTATCAACTTATGATTGTTTCTATATCCACCTATCATTTGAATGTTTGGACTTGGCTATAGAAACCTAACTTGGAAGCTATAAGGTTGCTTGTGCAACATTCTGAAAATAAAGAACGCGCCAGGCAAGCATTCATCGACTATGCACGTAAGGGGCAACTGGGTCATTTCGTAATACGTTTTTTGGCCGTTGCCGAGCTGGTTGTGTTGTCATACATGGCACCTCTAGGACATACGTTGTCGCCATTTAGCACTCTCTACCTTGAAGTGAATTCCTTAGAGAAGAAGTGTATTCAAGAGGGGTTGTCTCTACTGCTTGATGTTTTTCCTGCGATTGCTGATAAGCTTGTTGCTTATATAAGGCTTGAAGAAACCCTTGTATGTGCTTCGATCACACTTTTGTTACCTCTACAAGTGATTTTATTGCTTTATGATACATTTTTGCCTTCTGATTTCAACATGGTTTCTTATTGATAACATTGTTACTGTTGTTTCAACTCCTCTTAGGAGAAGAATATTTTCAAAAAACAAATGAGAATTGATATGCTCCTCCGTGAAGCTGCCGGAAAAAAGCTTGGTGTTTCTAGTATCGGTTATTATTTTCGGTTCGTCTACTTGGAAATTAACATAATACTATCTCCGTCTCAATCAATAATGTACTTTTTTTTATTCTTTGTGGGTGCATTTTAATCAAATGTAAAACAATGTTTGAGAGGAAGGTTTTTTCCAGCGATTTTCCTTGCGTTCATTCTTTTTTTTTTTCACAAGTTGTTCCCTTTCAGATTTTTTCAGCTCCTGATACCAGCAGCAAGTGATTACTTTAGTGAAGGTTATCTGCCTGACTTCCACGAGGTAAACAAACCATTCTTGTATCACTGTGATTTCTTTGTTATTTTGTTTGTAAAGCTGTGATGTGAATCGTATCCCCATAATATTTAACTTAGGCTTCTGAACTTTTGGATTGAAACTTTCAGAACATATATTAAGGATAAATTGTTAAAAATATCTTTTAGGCCTGGTTTGGATACCAAAAATGGAGTGAAAGGGAGGGGTGGGGAAAAGAGGGAACTAAGGAAGGGAAATATTTTCCCTTCAAATCTTTCCTATGTACCACTTTTCAAACTCAATACCTTATCAATTTTTATAACTTAATGCCTTTAAAATGGTACTGCGGATATATTTTGGTACCTTAGTACCTTTAAATGGTACTCGAACTGGAACTCCAACTCAACCTGGGGTGGGCGCATTTTGTGTGCGGTGGGTCCATTTGAGGCTATTTGGTTGTGTAGCAGTCACGCTTTTTTTATTCTAAGCCTCAACAAAACTCACCCACAAATCTCCCTCAACCTAACTAAAAGTCTAAAACAAGCTCAGCCTTGAATTCCTTAACGTCTCAGTGTCTCACCTCCCTCCAATTTACCTCAAACTTCCCAACCTCGCCTCGCCCTCAATTGTACTATATCAAATCTTAACCTCAAAATCCCCATCCTCCACCTCGTCTCACTTCAAACTAACATAACTCAACCCAACCTCAATCTCAAACCTCCCCCATCCACTCCATCTCACCTCACTCACCCACAACCAAAGTTAGGTAGGTTACTGAACGTAGATGAACCTCAAACTCCCCAAATGCACTCAGATTACCCAACCTATGGATGACTCATATGTAAATCAACTTTTGATATGTTAACTTTATTGTTTTTTTATTCTATTTTCCGACTTTGTTTACTACTAGTTTTCTCTGACATTTACTTGACACATTATGTACTAGTGTACTTTTGCATTAACGTTATCAATGTGGTACACCAACTATAATAGTTTAGTGGGAAGAAAGAATTTTGATAACACAACGGTTATAAACACGACAATAGTGAAACGGACTCGGATATGGGTTATTTAAGCCAGATAGCATCTGAAACGGGTTAGGTTTAATTAGTCAATGCATTAAAAAAAGGTAGTTACCACTAAATCAGCAACTAAATGATGCAGTTACCATAATTTTCAAAATTCTCCTAAATCCCACGTACAAAACTATACAACCAAAAACTCTTCCATTGGTAATCAAATTTTTATTCATCCCCTATCCCTGCCAATCCATTGTTAATGTTAAATCAATTTCAACCATTTTTTTGTTAGATGATCAACGATCTCGTTTGTGTGGAAGACAATCATAATACAATATTTACGCCCTATAATGGCGATATGGTAGGTGCTTCTTTAGATGAAGATGATAATCATGTCGAAGGCAATAATGAAGACGGTGTTGGTTCCGGTATTTTGAACGATTGACAACTTAATTTTTTAAAGAAGGTATTCAAAGTATTTTTACCCTAATACTTACATGAAGTCACATCTAATTTGTATAATTTATCGTGTACATTGTAACCTTTATTGGCTAATATGTTACCACGTATAAAGTATTTTTAACATTATCTAATAGTTGTTGATGGTATATTGTCATACTTTAATAGATTTATGTTATGAAATATTATTATATGGATGTCCATATCTTATAGGATACAAGAATATATTTTCTTATGGAAACTCTACCCATATTGTATGTATATATATACCCCTTATAATGGAATAATAACACAGATTTGTCTCCCTTACTTTCTCTCTACCTTCTCTCTATAATTATCTCTCCCTTTGTTTCACAACACGTTATCAGCACGAGTCTCTAACCCTAACCAATTAAACAGGTACGTTTTACGGATCTAACTATCACACAATAGAAATTAAACTAATTCACGAGAAATTAAACAGGTACGTTTTATTTAAACTAAATAATTTGGTTAACATGCATCACAACCATATTACGTATTCATCTTGTTTTTCAATTTGATAGTTTCCAAGTCATTATGATATATTTGTCTATACGTATGGTTGTATGCCTAACTCATGTTGCCCTCCCTTTGGTAAAGTTTGCATCTTGCTAATTAAACTTGTAACCCTAATTGATTGAGCAAACAAAATATGTGGTAAGGCTTATCCTAAGAGATTCGATTAACTTAAACGAACTCGATTTTAATTTATCTTAGTCGCATCATCGTTTTAGTAATGGGTGTTTATTGAGTATACTTACTAATATTGTATTTTATAGTTTTGATCCTTGTCGTCAATAACGGAATTTGGTCATTTTGTAATTTGTTAATCATAATGGTTGTTTATTTGCGTTCGTCTTTGGCCAATGAAATGCCCATAATAATCTAATTAAAAGTGTCCCCCTTATAATTGTTGCTTATGTTGTGCATGAATATCATTCATCGCCCATCACTCAGACAGATTTTGTACCTGGTCATTTATAATAAATGGTAAAATACCATGTTATTGATGCGTTTTTCTTTTCATTATTTGCTACTATATAGCTTTGTATTTTCAATATGTGGCCTAATTGTTTGGTGTTTCTGTCATGGTTGATTCTACTTTGGACATATAATTCAAGAATAGGTTGATTAAAATCACTGAACGCACGACATTCATATTTCATTGAGTGCATTCTTTATATCGATCATCTGTATAAAAGGAAATGTATAAAGTGATCTCTTTAATTATCTATGTTAGTTTAATGTTTACAGTGGTATTAACTCCTTATTTCTCATTGTAATGGTGAATGATTTTAAACATGAATATATAATTAATTTCATACATATGATAAATAAGTTTTAAGAAAGGACATATTATACTATCATGATCGTGAATTTCCAAACAATCTATTTTATAAAGATGAGCAGATTTGTCCATATTATGACTTTGGCCAGAAGTTCAAAGTTTTAAAAGACCTACTTTGGCCTGAAGTTCAAAGTTTATTTAACATCGTATCATCAGTAAAATATAATCATATTATATAAGTATAAGTGGCCAGAAGTCCACATGTAAATGCTTGTGACCAGAAGTTCACAACTGCCATTTTGAGTTTCAAATGAATAAAGCGGTCTTTAATAAAGGGAAAATTATTTCTGAATTGATTCTTGTTCACCTGAAGTTGAACGGCATAATAGATTTGAAATTTGGTTCATTCTTTGAAGTGAATGTGACATCTCATAAAGACTCTGCCTGTAGCAGAGATTGAGAACATGACATTATTGAGCCTAATAATGTGGCATTTGGTGAGCCATGTAAAAGAAGTCTAAATTGAGCTTAGTGATGTAGACTTACTGAGCCAAATCAGTTCATTGAAAGATTCATGTGACACAAATACTCGAAATTCGATATATGAGAAAAGAAAAGTGATATACGAGTTGAAATTTTAATATTCGTACTATGGCCTGAAGTTCTTAATATTTAAAGATACTAAATTATGGCCAGAAGTTCATAATGTTTACAGATAATGAAACTGTGACCTGAAGTTCACAATGTTTATAAATTCTCACATTTCATATAGTGTGTATTATTTAAGTATCATAATTAAGAATAAACTCAATGTTTATACATGAATATTTGCAAAATATGAAATACTTTTAAAAGTTGAGAATCATATCAAATCAAATCAAAATCATTCCATGAAGCGAATGAGATATCATGTTTTGAGTACGAAATATATTTGTCATTCATACAAATAATATAGTCATGTAGACACATTATCGTGTAAGTGCTTAAAACACTATGTGTGGTATCTCGTATACAAGTGACATGTGATCAATCATTTAATACTCCCTCCAATCCAATCCAAACTACTCACACCCTTTTGCACAAGTTTTAAGAAAATTGCTTTTGGTGAGGGTAGTATGGGGAAAAGGATGAGAGAGGTAGTATATAAATTAGGTGAGGTATGTTATAAAAATGACAATTTTTGTAATTATAGGTATGTTATAGGGATAGAGTAGTCCTAATTTTACTCATTTATGATATGGGTAGTTTGGATTGGATTGTCCTAAAATGGAAGGTGCGTAGTTTGGATTGGATTGGAGGGAGTATTATGAAAAGAATGATCACTATGATTCGTTGATTTCACCACCTCCCCTGACGGGACTAATACATTATTAATTGAGTTTAACTGAGATTATTTAAGAATCGGTTAAATTTTGTATTCCTAAAAGGAATTTTGATGTATGATTTGTGTTCATACTACAAGAAAGAGCAATGTATAATATTCCCTAAAGAAATATTGCGATATTATTTTTAGTCTTGCCAATATAAATAAGACATTAGTTAGTGTCTTATGTCACATCTATTTTATCGGGTCAGATACAGAGGAATTATTTTGAATTCATATGCGAAATTGCTAACCAGAAGTTTAGCATGTTGAATTGTCAACTAGAAAGTGGCGTGTAATAAATTATACTCTCTAGACACGACCAAGTGCTTATGTAAGTTGCCATGATTTTTGGGCAAACTAAGAAAGTTGACATTAAATTGTTAAGATGTGACGATTGAGGCCATCCGGGTTCTTATTATACCCGTTTTGATAAACCTGAAGTTTATCCTAGAGAAAAGATAAGTGCTGAAACTCTCGTGTAGAAATTTCATTAAAGACAAGAGACTATAGTGAGATTGAGTATATTTGATATTGGAGATATAAACATTACTCAGAAGTTCAATAAAGAACTTAAATGTTCGTGTATGGATTGACACTCTATTGAATGGCTTGTAACCAAATAATGATTTTTCTGAGTAGTTCTTGTGATCAGCAATCACATTTTGATTATTATATAAAATCGTTGATCTCCAAAATTGGGCATTGCGATTCAGCACATTAAAATCCAACTGCATTATATGTTACTCTCCGAAATATTTTGTTATTGTACAAAAATGCACACATAAATTCTCATCGATGATATGAGAAATTGAGATGTAAGGTGGTTATGATAAATATTTAGACTATACATTTGGTGATAGTTTTTACCACCTTAGGGGGGGAATGATAAGGAGAAGCTGGTAAAAACAAACAAGTATGATATCCTCAACTGGACCTGAAGTTCAGCAGTTTGTTTTCAATATGAAATGCATAAAATAGAGGTTCATAAAATTAAAAATGATGGCATTCATTTAGTTATGAAGATGTATTACGATACCAGTTTGATCATCTTGTCTAAATGTGACATTACATTGGGATCTATGATTTAATTATAGACAGATTAACCCTATTTGTGGTATAGCGTGCTATAAATTAGTCATAGATATTATATGTAATGAAAATTGAAATTCTTGTCAAATTGAACAATAACCACACATGGAATGTAATGTGAAAGTCATATCGGTTCACATATTTCAAATAATAAGAAAATGACAAGTATGAGCAGTTGGTATGTGACAACCCTCGCGAATGCGGAAATATAAAACAAACAAGCAAGTGAATTATATAGCGGAAATATGAAGTTTTAAAAACTTTTATACATGCAAGTTAAATAGAACGAGGAGTGTCAAAATATTACAACTAAATGCGGAAAAAACAACAAAGAGACGGGGTCTCTTAAAATGTTAGCAAAGAACAAGTGTTTAGCAAAACTAGCTAAATTCGTCTAGAGGTGAACTTCCAGGGACAACGCCCGCTAGCTCACACCCGAACCCCAAAATATCATATCCAAAAAAAGTCATCCATGCACGCAACCTGTTCATTCATGAAAAACATGAACGCCACAATCAGTGGGGAGTAACTCCGGGTTCTCCCAGCCATATCACATTAAACGTACATATAAGGAAATACAAAAGTAAAATCATGCATATATAGATATACATGTGAGATACGATAAGGATAGATAGGCAATACGATATATAATGATAAGATCATGTGGGAATCAAATCCGAAACCATCATGTTATTCAAAGACTCGGGGAAGACACTCTTAGGCAACCGAATACGCTCACTAGGGCTTGCATCTCACCGTTAGCGGTATAAGATTGATAAGATTGAGACTCGACAGACAAACCAAATCAAGTCATGCGATGATTACAATAAATCCAACATATTATCATCCATTCACGAACCAAGACATTGACGGTGTCCAATCATGCAATGACCATGAATAATATCATGAAATCACGCATTCAAGAACGACACAAGACGACATTCTCACGGTAAATGAAACGCACTAGCATCGTGTACATGCAAGTATGATTAAAAGGCATCCACGGGATAAGACGTTTCCCTGAACTCATACACGATGCTACATTTCGTATATGTAGACTAATTTCCTCCCGGTCGGACGACGATAATAATACGGTCCTAGTCTAAACCTGGCCAGACTCTCGGAATAAGACGTGTTCCGATTCGACATTTGGTAAGACGTTCCACATCCAAGACTCGATCTTACAATATATATGCCGAGTACCCCAAATTCGGTAGATCAATTCACGAAAGAGGCGGAAAAGAGCTCAAGCCTCATAACAAGCGGTACGCTACATGCAAATAACACCACCTCGCAAGTACACAACATTTGACGGCCGGGTCGAACAACGCATATCGTTCAACTCCGCAACAACGTCGATCATATGCCCACTACATCATGCAATTAAGCATAGGATACCTCTCCGTTCCGACATTCCAGCCTTACGAACGGGAAGGTAGCCAAGGGAATGAGAATACAAAGCACAAGACAAAATCGTGCTCAAACCGTAACATATGTAAAAACCGACTCAAAGTGGGACATAGCAAAAACCGTCACAAACCATATGATACATGGGAAAGAGATATCATGTATCCAAAACATGAATATTATAAGACATTACGTAAAATTATACGGTAAACCGATCATGCGAACTATTATAAATCACGAGTTTTAAAAGTCAAAGGAAAACAACACAGCCGTGTTCCAGGCCGGGTAAGTGACCGGTGGCTGGTGGGCCGGCTCAGAACACAGGCAAAATCCCAAAAACAGATAAAAGAGGTCTGGGCCGGTCGGTAGACCGGCGGCCGGTCGACCGGCACAGAACATCACACCAAAATCAAAACTTCCCATACTGATGTGTTCCAGGCCGGTGGATGGACCGGTGGCCGGTGGGCCGGCCTGGAGCACCTCTTCATGCAAAAACAAAGTTTCCAAAATGAGTTACTGAAGTATTCTCAGCCGGTGGTCAGACCGGCGGCCGGTCGACCGGCTGGGAACACCCCTTCATCCGTGAGCTTCCAATGCTTAACCAATTCAATCCAAAACTTATATATACTTCTAATAATCATCAACAATCACTATATATCATCAATATTCATCATATAACATCATTCACTAATCATAGCATGGATCCTAATCTTCCTAATCGTATTCTAATACGATTTCTAGTATATAACATGTAAAACACATAAGTGATACCGAGTAACTCTTCACCTTTACCTTTAAGCGACTTTACTAATCGTCAAGCTCCTCTTCTATAAGGAAATAGTCTATGTCGGGATCTTGGAGGTCACCACCTACAAATAGATCGCAAAAAGATTAATAAAGTTCATCTTGAGAAAGACGGAAGATTTGAAAAGCGAGAAAGACGATGATTTTAATATCAATACGGATAGAGGAAGGTACGGGAGGAAGAATAAGATAAACTTACGTAAATTCTATCAAGTAACGAAGAAGTTACGTCAATTCTAAGATCGAATTCAAAGAGGGAAAATGAGATTTCTTAGAGAGGAAGAAAAGTGTGTTTGATTTTGTGTTGAATGAAATATTAGGTTAAGGAAGGGAGTAGTGAGAGTTATGTAGGAAAAAGTCAAAGACGGTTTCCAAAGTCAAGAAAGTCAAACCCGACTCAAAAGTCAAGAAAAGTCAAACTCGACTTAAGACGGGATTTTCATGGAATCTCGCAGAAATTCCAAATACGAACTCGGAAATTCTAAATTCGACTCGGAACTTAAAATTCTAATTTAAAACTTAATTTACTGAAAAGCTTTCGTAAAAATATTTCTACTAGAAAAATAGGGTACATTTCCGGGTGTTACAATCACCCCACCTTTTAAAAAGTTTCGCCCTCGAAACTTGAGGAAAAATAAAAATTTACCTTACTCGAAAAGACTCGGATATTTACTAAGCATAGAAGCTTCGGTTTCCCAAGTCTCTTCTTCGACATTAGCACTTCTCCACAATATTTTCACCAACGGAACTACTTTACTTCTCAACTTCCTATCCTTACGATCAAGAATGCGAATCGGCTTCTCTTCAAAGGATAGATTCGGTTCAAGCTCGGGCAATTCAACTTGAAAGACATGGCTTGGATCACTTACATACTTTCTCAATTGAGAAACGTGGAAAACATTATGAACCTTAGCCAAATTCGGCGGCAAATCCAACTTATAAGCAACGGCACCAATCCTTTCCACAATATCAAAGGGTCCAATGTATTTCGGGCTCAATTTACCCTTAACACCAAACCGTTTAACACCCTTCATTGGAGATACCTTCAAGAATACTTTATCTCCCACCTCAAATTCTAAAGGCCTTCTTCGAATATCGGCATAAAACTTTTGACGGTCTTGAGCGGCTTTCATTCTATTTCGAATGACCTTCACATTATCAATGGTTTCAACAAGAACATCGGGGCCTAAATCACGATTGTCACTCAATTGATTCCAACATATAGGACTCCGACATTTCCTTCCATAAAGAGCTTCATATGGAGCCATATTAATAGATGCATGATAACTATTGTTGTAAGAAAACTCCACCAACGGTAAACTCTTTTCCCAACTAGACTGAAAATCAAGGGCACAAGCCCTAAGCAAGTCTTCTAAAGTCTGAATAGTCCTCTCAGTCTGACCATCTGTAGCGGCATGAAAAGCAGTACTCATCAACAACTTACTACCCATGGCCTCTTGCAAAGCCTTCCAAAATCTCGAACAGAATCTCGGATCTTCGGTCGATATAATCATCCCTAGGAACACATGGTATTCCTACCAATTTCATCCACATAGCCTTTTCTAAACGATGTCCAAATTCAGTTTCTTTGATCGGAATAATCTAGCACACTTGGTCAATCGATCAACAACAACCCAAACAGCATCTTTACCTCCAACGGTTTTCGGCAAAGCCATAACAAAATCCATAGAAATAGATTCCCACTTCCATAGCGGAATATCCAACGGTTGTAGCAATCCACCGGGTCTCTTGTGTTCAATCTTCAATTGTTGGCAAGTCAAACATCTTCCAACATATGACACAACATCACCCTTCAAGTTCGGCCACCAAAACTGCAGCTTCAAATCTTTGTACATCTTATCACCACCGGGGTGAATAGAATACGGGGAAAGATGAGCTTCATCAAGAACTCGCTTCCTCAAATTTAGAGCATTAGGCACAAATAAACGACCATGGAAACGAAGAACACCTTCTTTATCAAACTTGAAATCTTTACCTTTACCTTCAAGAATTTTGGCTTGGATAGACTTGTAGGTAAGATCATCAACTTGACTTTCGCGGATTTCACGGAGAAACACAGGCTCGGCAATCATAGCACCAACATGAACAAATCCACGCTCTACAAATTCCAAACTCAATCTTCGAAACTCGGCACAAAGATCAACAGGTAAAACATGCAAAGCATTCAAAGCATGTGAAGCTTTCCTACTAAGAGCATCAGCAACAACATTAGCCTTCCCTTCATGATACAATAAATCAAAATCATAATCGTTCACCAATTCCAACCATCTTCTTTGCCTCATATTCAACTCTTTTTGAGTAAATATGTACTTCAAACTCCTGTGATCGGTGAAGATACGACAATGAACTCCAATCAAATAATGTCTCCACACTTTCAAAGCATGAACAACAGCAGCCAATTCTAGATCATGAGAAGGATAGTTCACTTCATGAACTCTCAATTGCCTTGAAGCATAAGCAACCACTTCCTAGTTGCATAAGAACACAAAACTAATCCAATTTAGAGCATCACAAAGACATCAAAGTCTTACCTCCATCTTCAGGCAAAGTCACCACCGGGGAGGGTTAGTTAACCTCTTCTGTAATTCTGGAAAACGCATTTCCAAGCTTCATTCCCATAGGAATGTGGTTTCCTTCTTCAACAATTGAGTCATAGGTCTAGCAAGCTTAGAGAAACGAAATTTGACAAAATCTTCTATAATAACCAGGATTAAACCAAGGAAACTCGAATATATCAAAATCAATAGAGAGGACTCTTCCAATCAACAACGGCCTCAATTTTTGGAAGGATCCACCAAACACCTTCTTTTGAAATCACATGCCCAAGAAAGGACACTTTAGGTAACCAAAATTCGCACTTAGAGAACTTAGCATACCACTTCTGACGACGTAGAACACCCAAAATAATCCTCAAATGAATAGCATGCTCATCTTCGGACTTGGAAAAAATAAGAATATCATCAATGAAAACCACCACACACTTGTCGAGATACTCACTAAATGTGCGGTTCATTTGATCCATAAAGATAGCGGGAGCATTCGTCAATCCAAATGGCATTACCTTGAACTCATAATGGCCATACCTCGTACTGAAAGCGGTCTTTGGGATATCAACATCTCTAACCGGAATCTGATGATAACCCGATCTCAAATCAATCTTCGAAAATGTAGAAGCACCCTTTAACTGATCAAATAAATCTTCAATTCTAGGTAAAGGATACCTATTCTTGATTGTAATCCGATTCAATTCACGATAATCGATACACAACCTCATAGAACCATCCGTCTTCTTCACAAAAAGGACAGGAGCACCCCAAGGCGAGGCACTTGGTCGAATAAAACCCTTTTCAATCATATCATCCAACTGCTTCCTTAATTCTTTCAATTCAGACGGAGCCATACGATAAGGAGCTTTGGCAATTGGACCAGAACCAGGGACAAGATCAATAGAGAATTCGACATCCCTCTCGGGAGGAATCCCGGGCAAATCTTCTGGAAATACATCAATGAACTCTCGAACAATAGGCACATCTTCAATACTTGGCAAAGAGGTATTTGAAGAAGTCACCACACACAAAAATGCTTGGTAACCTTTTCTAACCATACTTACCAACTTCAAAGCGGAAATTAAAGACACACCTTTACGGGGATGAGATCCCTTATAGGTTATTCTAACACCTAAAGGACTCTTTAAAAAGATCTTTTGATCGCGACACTCGAACCTAGCATGATACATAGCTAACCAATCTATACCTAAAATAATATCAAACTCTCCTAGAGGAAATTTAAGGAGATTCGCGGGAAAGATAGAACCCGAAATAGAAATAGGTACATTTGGATAAAGAGTTGAACAAGAGATAATATCTCCGGATGGTAAGGATATGGAAGTATCCTCACTAGATGTTGGCTTGATTGATAATTTATTAGCATAGGTTGAAGACACAAAAGACATTGAAGCACCGGTATCAAATAAAATAAGACACGGTTGCTCTAAGATTGAGAACATACCCGTAATAATCTCAGGATGAGCATCGGCTTCGGCACGGCTCATGACAAAGATTGAACCCTTAGGCTTAGGAGGAGGGGGCAACTTTCGATCGGGGCAATCTTCGTAACGATGACCACCCTTTTGACAAAAGAAGCACACATAAGGTCGGTTGGAACAAGTTCTACCGGGATGTAGAGGAAGTCTACACCGGTTGCAAAAATGACCTTGCGGTTGAGCTTGAGGAGCATAAGGCTTATGAACCACATTTGACGTAGCTCTAGGAATAAAAGAAGAAGGATTCCTTGTATTGGCATTGGAAGAAGGATTAAACCTCCTCTTGTTAGCATAGGAATTAGAAGAAGACGGGATAAACGGCCTCTTCCCAAAGGCATTCGGCCTAGGAGCATAAGAAGGAGAGGGATTATTCATTTGAGCTTCCTCTCTTATAGCCTTCATTGAATTCTCGGCCCACAAAGCATCGTCGTAGAGATCTCCAAAGGACGCGGTACCCCTTCTCACTTTACTTTGGAGAACGGCATTCAACTTATTACGATAATAGAATGCACGATCTTCATCATCACGAATAAGCCTCGGCGCAAAGTGAGCGAGCTTATTAAACTCCGTAGTAAAATCTTGAGCCGATAGGTTGCCTTGCTTAAAATCTATGAACTCCTTGAGCCTTTGTTGTTTAAGCTCTTTGGGATAAAACCTACTCTCCACAAGAGCCTTAAAGCAAGCCCAGTTGAAGTCCTCTTCAAGAGTTGCGGTGGCACTTGTGATAGCCCACCAGTTGTCGGCTTCCCGCACTATAAAGTGCTTTGCAATCCTCACTTTATCCTCTTCCCGGACTTGGTAAAGATCAAACTGCTTTTCCATCTCCCGGAACCAATCGGATAGCTCCGTAGGATCCGGTTCACCACCATAAGGCACGATCTTACTCCTCGCAATCTGACCCGCCACCCATGCATAACCACCTTGTTGATTGTCCTCCCTTCTAGGGTGAACTTGGTTGGCATTAGCTAGAGCGGCATCTTGCTGATTCTTCAGCACGTGAGCAAGAGCCTCCATCATAATATTATCAGCTGAACGCGGTCTAACCATCTTCATAAGAAACAAAGACAAATTAAGTTATCCTATCAATTAGCAAAAACAAATAGACTACCAAATAAAGTCCTTAACTTCTACCCAACTCTCTCATTTATTATTTTAAGGTCAAGTAGTTTAAGTTAGGGTTCACGTGTGTGCGTCGGGAGCGATCAAAGCTCTGATACCAACTGTGACAACCCTCGCGAATGCGGAAAGATAAAACATACAAGCATGTGAAATGATATGCGGAAATACGGTATTTTTAAAAAACTTTTATACATGCATTGTAAATAAAACGAGAGGTGTCAAAAAGTTACAACCTAAATACGGAATATACAATAAAGAGACGTGGTCTCTTCAAATGTTAGCAAAGAACAAGTGTTTAACAAAAACTAGCTACTATCGTCTAGAGGTGAACTTCCAGGGACAACGCCCGCTAGCTCACACCCGAACCCCAAAAAGTCACATCCACAAATCATCCAAGCAGGAAACCTGTTCATCCATGAAAAACATGAATGCCACAGTCAGTGGGGAGTAACTCCGGGTTCTCCCAGCCATATCACATCAAACGTACATATAAGGTAATACGAAAGTAAAGCATGCATATATATATATACATGTGAGTTGCGATAAGAATAGATAGGCAATTCTATAGAAAATGATAAGATCATATGGAAATCAAATCCGAACCATCATGCTATTCAAAGACTCGGGAAAGACACTCTTAGGCAATAGAATACGCTCACTAGGGCTTACATCTCACCGTTAGCGGTATAAGATTGATAAGATTGAGACTCGACAGACAAACCAGTCAAGTCATGCGATGATCACAAAGAATCCAACATATTATCATCCAAACACGAACCAAGACAATGACGGTGTCCAATCATGCAATGACCATGAACAAGATCATGAAAACACGCATTCAAAGAACGACACAAGACGACATCTCACGGGAAATGAAACGCACTAGCATCGTGTACATGGCAAGTATGATTAAAAGGCATCCACGGGATAAGCATTTCCCTGAACTCATACGCGATGCTTACATTTCGCATATGTAGACTATTTTCCTCCTGGTAGCACGACGATAATAATACGGTACTAGTCTAAACCTGGCCAGGATCTCGGAATATAACGTTTTCCGATTCGACGTGCGATAAAACGTTTCGCACCCAAGACTCGGTCTTACACTAGACGCCGAGTACCCCAAAGTCGGTAGATCAATTCACGAAAGAGGCGGAAAACGAGCTCAAGCCTCATAACATGCGGTACGCTACATGCAAATAACACCACCTCGCAAGTATACAACATTTGACGGCCGGGTCGATCAACGCATAGCGTTCAAATCCCAACAACGTCGTCATATGCCCACTAACACATGCATTTAAGCAGTAGGATACCTCTCCGTTCCGACATTACAGCCTTACGAACGGGAAGGTAGCCAAGGGAATGAGAATACAAAGCACAATACAAAATAGTGCTCAAACCGACTCATTTGTAAAAACCGACTCAAAGTGGGAACATATCGAAAACAGTCACAAAACATGTGATACATGCGAAAGAGATATCATATATCCAAAACATGAATATTATAAGACCTTACGTAAAATTATACGATAAACCGATCATGCGAACTATTATAAATTACGAGTTTTAGAAAATAAAGGAAATGCATACAGCCGTGTTCCAGGCCGGGCAACAGACCGGCGGCCGGTGGGCCGGCTCAGAACACAGGCAAAATCCCAAAAAACAGAGGAAAGGGGTCTGGGCCGGTCAGTCGACCGGCGGCCGGTCGACCGGCACAGCCAATCATACCAAACTCAAAACTTCAACACTGATGTGTTCCAGGCCGGTGGATGGACCGGCGGCCGGGAGGCCGGCCTGGAGCACCATATCATGCAAAACCCAAAATTTCCAAATGAGTTTCTGATGTGTTCCCAGCCGGTGGTCAGACCGGCGGCCGGTCGACCGGCTGGGAGCACTTCTTCACCCGAGAGCTTCCAAAACTCAACCAAATCATTTCCAAATCATTTCAATTCTCATATATACTTCAAATAATCATCAACAATCAATATATATCATCCATATTCATCATATAACCTCATTTACTAATCATAGCATGGATGCTAATCTTCCTACTCGTAATCTAATACGATTCTCTAGCATATAAACATATAAAACACGTAAGTAATACCGAGTAACCCTTCACCGTTACCTTTAAGCGTCTTCCCTAATCGTCAAGCTCCTCTTCTATAAGGAAATAGTCTTTATCGGGATCTTGGAGGTCGCCACCTACAATTAGATCGTAAAAAGATGAATAAAGTTCATCTTGAGAAAGACGGAAAGTTTGAAAAGCGAGAAAGACGATGATTTTAACATCTACGCGGATAGAAGAAGGTACGGGAGTAAGAATAAGATAAACTTACGTAAATTCTATCGAGCAACGAAGAAGTTATGCGAATTATGAAATCGAAATCAAAGAGGGAAATTGATTTCTTAAGGAAGAAGAAAACTAGGTTTGATTTTGTGTTTAATGAGATTTTAGGGTAAGGAAGGGAGTTGTGTGAGATGTGTAGAGAAAAAGTCAAAGGCGATTACCAAAGTCAAGAAAAGTCAAACTAGACTGAAGACGACATTTTCATGAAATCTCGCAGAAATTCCAAATACGAACTCGGAAATTCAAAATTCGACTCGGAACTTAAAAAGATAATTTAAAACTTAAAATTACTGAAAAGTATCCGTAAAATATTTCTACTAGAAAAAGGGTACATTTCCGAGGTTGTTACAGTCTAGCATGGCACGTTTAAAACTTTTTCCTCCAATAGTGCAAGGGATAGTGAACATGCCCGGGTCTCCACATTTCTTGGGTAAATTTTGCTTGAAAATGGCCGACACATGTTCACTCACCCTAACCTTATGGGTTCCCTTCTTAGGATTTCTCCTAGGTGTACAAAGTTCTTTCAAGAACTTAGCATACCTAGGGACACTATTCAACAAGTTAAGAAGAGGAATGTTTACCTCACATTTTCGGAAAGTCTCATATAAGTCATTCTCCTTGGCATACTTCCTAGTGCTTATCAAAGCACTAGGAAATCGGACTTCCGGTATGTACTCCTCCACTTCATCATCTTCAATAGTGTCCTTGCCCTTCCTTGAAGTGTCTCCCTTAGGGTCCTTGCTTGTGGATGCCTCTTTCTCATTCTTCGATATCTCTTCATGACCAACCACCAATTCTCCTTGGTCTTCAATCTCCAAGGTTTCCATCTCAATATTCTTCATCTTTTCCTTGCCTCTTCCAAGGGGGTTTACTTCCAACTCTTTGCCTCCCCTCAAGGTCATGGCACTAGCATTTTCCCTTGGTGGGGGAATGGTTTGAGATGGGAATCTTGTGGAGCTTGAGGCTTGGGATTTTGACAAATTTGAGGCCATTTGGGATAGTTGGGTTTCCAAGTTGTTCACCCTAAGGTTGTGCCTCACTATCCTTTCTTGCTTCCTCTCTATCCCTCCTTGCCTCCTCCCTATATTTCTCTTGATTGGCAAGGAGTGTTTGCAAGATGTCACTCAAGTTCCCTTGAGAAGAAGAATTCCCTTGATTTGGACTTTGGTTTGGTTGTCTTTGGGATTGAGAATTATTTGGAAAATTTGAGTTGTTGGGTCTTGGGTTGTTGAAATTTCTTTGGGGATTTTGGTTGAAATTAGAGTTTCGGTTTTGGGTTGGATTTTGGGCTCTCAAGTGATTGAATTGACCATTTTCGAAACTCTTTGACTTGTCTCCTCCCCACCCCAAAAGATCACGATTTCCCACTTGGTTATACATTCCTCCACCACTTGGATTTCTAGAATTGTAATTCCCATACCCCATAGCATTGACGCTCTCCATAGTGGCTCCTTGCTCAATCATGATGTAACATGTATTTGTAGCATGGTCACCTCCACAATATGAACATTCAAGTGATTCGGGGTGTTGAGAAAATGAGCTACTTTTGTTGACAACCAAGTTGGACACCATGCTTTTAAGCTCACCCATCTCTTGCATGATTTTGTGATTTTCAGAGGCATAAGGATCTTCCATGGAAGATACATTTCTAGAGTTTCCTCCCCTTTCATTCTTCCTCCCGTAGCTTCTTGTGTTCATTGCCAACTTCTCAATAATGTTGTTGGCCTCGGCCACATTAAGTGTATCAATTCCACCTCCGGTGGCGGCAATGATCATCCGTTGGTCGTTTTGGCACAACCCTTCATTGAAAGCCGACAATAAATCGTCCCCCGACATCCCATGATATGGGCATCTAGCTACAAGGCTTTTGAAACGCTCCCAATAGTCATAAAGGGTTTCCCCCATGTCTTGCTCAATGGTAGTGATGAGCTTCTTTGAGTGATTATGCCTCGAATCCGGGTAATATTTCTCAAGAAATTTCTTCTTCAAACCCACCCAAGTGGTGACGGAATAGGCCGGAAGACAAAATAACCATTCCTTAGCGGCATCTTGTAGAGAGAACGGAAATGCCCTAAGCTTAAATTGGTCTTCGGTCACTCCTTGGGGAATGGCTACTTGGCAAATCATGTGGAATTCGGCCAAGTGCCTATTGGGGTCATTTCCCACCATTCCGTGGAATCTAGGCAAGTTATGGACAAAGAACCCCTTGAGCTCGAAGTTTACATCCCCCATGGGAGGGTATGCGATACATAGCGGTTGCTCCTCATAGTTTCTTGCCCGGATCTCACCAATCGTTCTATTATCATCCATATTGGGAGGGTAGAGGATGTTCAACGGGGATGGTATCCTAGAAGGTGACTCATAATCTTGCTCTTGTTGTTCTTGAAAAATATTGTTCTCCAACTCCTCTTCACTAGGCTCCCTCCAAAAGGGTCTCCTATAGAGGGGATTCGAAAACAACCAATTGGATATGCTACTTGAGGGTGGATCAATGTCTTGGTCACCAAGTCCCTCTTGTGACCTAGGCATAAACTTTTAAAAACAACTCAACCACACAATTAGTAACTTCAACACCAAGTAACCTACAAACAATTCAAAAAGAAATATTTGAAAAACAATCTAAACAAAGTATGACACTAACAAGAGTTTCAATTTGATATTTAGCTATATTGCCTTCCCCGGCAACGGCGCCAAATTTGACGGGGCTAAAACACGGTGTCGTTAATTCCGCAAATTAGCTAGGCCAAATAACAATTTATAAAACCAAATCTAGACTCAAACCAACCTAAATAAAAAGGGTAGTAAGGGTAAGAAAAGGGTCGAACCCAAGGGAAAGCGGTAATGCTAAAATAATCTAATCTAGACTCTTGCAAAATATCAATTAACAAAACTAACGAATCTAATCACAAATTAAAGCACTAATTACTAATTAAGACACTAATTAAAATAAAGACTTAAATTAATTACAAACTATGATATTCACAATGGAAAACATGTTGGAAAACATAAATGGGGGAGTTTGGGTAAAAAGATGAGTTAACATGAAATATGAGATTCTAGTCTAGGCACTTGCGCAAACACCTTCAATGCAATTAACCAAATATGAGAGAAAATACTTAGTGTAACTATCCCAAGTAACACAACAATTAGCAAAGATGACTCCTTTCTACCTCTCCTCTTATTTATCTAATACTACCTCCTAAGAAATAGTCAACATGAATTAAACCACCCAAAATTGACCCTTTACAACTAAATCCACACTTATTAAAACATAAGCATAAACAAAGGAGTAAGCTTTAAGCATTCAACCAAAGGATTAAGCTAGAATTGTGCAATTCAACATTAAACCATGTAAAAATCACACAACATACAGTTTATTTCTCAAAAGACTCAAACTTTTAAACCAAAGATGAAACCTTTCAAGTCTACTTCACACATTCAAGCATAGGGTGACAATTCCTACCAAGAACAAGCATTTATCAAGTAAACAAAATGTCAAGCTAGTCAAACCAAACATTCATTCACTCAACATCAAAGATTAACATAAACAAATTGCATTAAATAAAGAAGAAGAGGATTATAGAGTCATACAATGCTAAAGGTGTGAACTTGTTCAAATTACACCAAGTAAAGAAAAGATTAGCTACCCATAGTCTTCATATTACAACCAATTTCTAAATAAAACCAAATTACAAGAGCCAAAGTTGAAGAACAAAGTAGAGAATTTCTAAGGGAAAATATGATGTTCAATGTTGTATGCTTGCCCTCCCTTCTCTCTCTTCAGTTTTCTGCTTAAATACCCTTGGTCCGCAAACCTAGGGGCCTTGAAAGGTGGGCTTTCAAAAGACAAGACGAAGAAATGAAGAAACTTCGTGCTGAGAAACGACGCAGGCTGCGTCCTACGACGCAGGCTGCGTCGTGATGACGCAGGCTGCGTCGTATGCTGCCAGATTTTCCTTTGTTTTCCTTCTTGACTTTCGTTGACCCATGGACTTTTGGCCCCGCCTTGACTTCCATTGACCCATTGGGTTTGGTCTTCATGCGTTGGTGATTCATTGCTAGCCCACTCCAATTTCCGGGTTTTTGGGTCTCGGGTTTCGGGTTTCGGGTTTGACTTTCATTGACTTTTGGGTTTGACTCTCAAAATTGACTCAAATTACTAAATAATAACATAAATACTAAAACTAAAGTTAACATAAAATAACGCAAATGACCCGTAAAAAGTAAAACGAAAGACTCTAAAAAATACTACTAGACACGACATAATTTGGTGTTGTCAGTCATCCACTTTGGTATACCATGATGTGGGCAAGAAGTGAGTAGATCTCGAAATCGGTCCCAAACTTCACTCAATGTCTCAAAATCTTTTTGCTTGAAGGTTTAAATTCCATGCCTTATCCTTGCGGTCTTGGAAGGAGGGTAGAATTTGTTGATGAAAGCCTTAGAAATGCTAGCCCATATGGTGAAATTACCCGGTTCATGAGAATTCTGTTGGAGTAGGTGTCCTCCACAAAAGTGCGCCACATAATAAATCTTATTATGGAATATAATTGGGATATTTATTGACTATATATATGATTAGTCAGTTGATTAACGTAAATCAATAACGGTTGGCTGACTAGAGTTTGACGTTATTGTCGTTTGACGGCGGTGATCAACTGATCCCTTTCGGTCACACCTAAAGGATGAAATCCAAATAGGAACTAATTATTTGTATACGATACAGTTAATTAGTACATTACATATATTCGATATGTAAGAGAGTTAATTATTAGAAATTGAGTTAAGAACTCAAATTCGATTAAACTTATTTTTCAATTATGCGATAATTGACTAATAAATTTATATCTTATTTTAATACGATTAAATAAGATTTAACTTAGTAATTAATCGTTAAATTACTAAATTAGTTGAGGTTTTGAGATAGAGGTAAGTAGTTAATTATATTTACAAGGAGTTGTAAAATAAATTAACTAAGCATTGTGGGACCCATTATATATTGATATAATGGTAAAATATTACTTAAAATGTTAAGTACATATTATTTATTTAATTGAGTCATATAATTGTTATATGATCAAATTAACACTTAATTATACAAGATAATTAACCATATGATCAATAAGTATTTGTAAGACAAATATCAAAAATAAAAAATGGACCAAACTAAGGCCATTGTGGCCGGTTGGGCTAGTAGTTACATGGTGATGATTTTGTTCTTATTTTTACTCTTTAGTTACTTTATGAAAGTGACATAAAAAGTAGTAAACAATCATCACTTGTTCTACAACACTCCACTCTAATGCATGTGATCAAATGAACAAAATAAGAGCCCTATTTTGGCTTGTGAAGTCCGGCCAAATGGCCTATAAAATGATCAAGTGTTGCTCATTTTTTACTACTTCATTTTGTGCTTTGTTTTCTTACTTCTCTCAAAACCTCATATTCTTACTAAAACTCTCAAACACTAATATTTACTAAGTATTACTAGTGTAGTAAAATAGTCATAATATTAGTAGAATAATATCTATCTTATTATCTAGTTAATAATAAGGGTAGATTATTTGGGTTAATCTTGGTGCAACTTAGAGGAGATCTTCTACTTTGGAGATAGTTTGTGTTCATCCATATTTATAGCTCAAGAACAACAAGAAGGAGTTCTTGTTGTGCCCATATAATTTCCATATCAATGTGAGGAAATTTCGTCTTTTATATAAATGTCTTTATATTTGCATGCATGTTACATAGATCATTATAAACTAAATTAATAAGTAATTTAGTAAATAATTAGAGGAGTCTAATTAAGGTCTATGGAATTTCATGTGGTATCAGAGCTAGCTTGTAGCATGCATGTTCATTTTGGACATTTTTATTAAAGTGATAAGATAACTAATAAATCAAAGATTTTGAGTTAAAA
>JAIUZE010075204.1:0-49065 GCA_022085475.1 Heliosperma pusillum
ATTTTTGATATTTGTCCCACAAATACTTATTAATCATATGCTTAATTATCTTGTATAATTAAGTGTTTAATTTGATCATATAACAATTATATGAAACAAATAAATGAATAATATGTACTTAACATTTTAAGTAATATTCTACCATTATATCAATATATAATGGGTCCCACAATGCTTAGTTAATTTATTTTACAACTCTTTGTAAATATATTTAACTAATTACCTCTATCTCAAAACCTCAACTAGTTTAGTAATTTAACGATTAATTACTAAGTTAAATCCTATTTAATCGTATTAAAATAAGATATAAATTTATTAGTCAATTATCGCATAATTGAAAAATAAACTTAATTGAATTTGAGTTCTTACTCAATTTCTAACAATTAACTCTCATACATATCGGATATATGTAATGTACTAATTAACTGTATCGTATACAAATAATTAGTTACTATTTGGATTTCATCCTTTAGGTGTGACCGAAAGGGATCAGTTGATCACCGCCGTCAAACTACAATAACGTCAAACTCTAGTTAGCCAACCGTTATTGATTTACGTTAATCAACTGACTAATCATATATATAGTCAATAAATATCCCAATTATATTCCTTAATAAGATTTATTATGTGGCGCACTATTGTGGAGGACACTTACTCCAACAGACCGGACTCAAACACGCCATACACATGAGTAACTCCGTGCTTTTTTCATCAAAGCGGCTTTCAAGTTCTTGAACTTGCTTATCAATCACACTCATGAACATATCAATTCGATATCGATGAAGGTTAGCAACTTTATCAATGAAACGTCTAGATCTTCCGGGAGGAGCATAGAAATCATTCATGTTCGGCACTTCAATATTTAGTTTTTCACAAAAGTCACTTACCGTATCAAAGAAGTTGTCCCATCCATCATCTCTCATAACTTGTAATTGCTTCTTAGTTAAATCCACAAGTGTCATCGCATTAACAATATCTTGGTCCCTTCTTTTTAATGCTTGACATAATTCATTAGTATATCCAAAAATGACTTTCATTAGATGTATCATGAAAATATAGTCAAATGATTCAAGATGGTCAATTGCAATTTGTGCTTTTGCACGATCATCCACACACTTTGAAGATAAACCAATTTTCTCAAGAGCCTCAATGATTGAAGAATACATAACAATAAGATGTGTGATTGTTTTGAAATGAGAACCCCATCTAGTATCTCCCGGCCTAGCTAAACCAAGCACTTGATTCAACCCTTTTCCACTTTCAACTTCACCCAATTCTAAGGCTTCTAACAATTTTCTAGCTTGAACATCTTTAAGCATCGCCAATCTCTTACAAGAGGATCCAATTGTATTAACTACGTACAATTCCAAGATGCATAAAAAATTTGGCACATTCACAATTTTCTTTAGCAACCGCTACAAGAGTTAGTTAAAGTTGGTGAGCAAAACAAAGAACATAGTAGGCATGTGGGTTATTCCTCATTATCAAGTTTCTAAGACCATTCAACTCACCTCTCATATTACTTGCTCCATCATAACCTTGACCCCAAATATTCGACATACTTAATGAATATTCATCAAGTAATTTCTTAATTGAGGCCAAAAGTGTCATACTAGTTGTATCATTTACTTTCACAATCCCAAGAAATCTTTCACACAATTTTCCTTCTTTATTAACATACCGTAAGCAAAGGGCTAGTTGTGAAAGTCCATAGACCTTAATTAGACTCTTCTAATTAGTTGCTAAATTACTTGTTAATTTAGTATATAATGATCTATGTAACATGCATGCAAATATAAAGACATTTATATAAAGGAAGAAATTTCCTCACATTGATATGGAAAATATAAGGGCACAACAAGAACTCCTTCTTGTTGTTCTTGAGCTACAAATATGGATGAACACAAACAATCTCCAAAGTAGAAGATCTCCTCTAAGTTGCACCAAGATAAACCCAAATCATCTACCCTTATTATTAACTAGATAATAAGATAGATATTATACTACTAATATTATGACTATATTACTACACTAGTAATACTTAGTAAATATTAGTATATGAGAGTTTTAGTGAGAAGAAGAGTTTTAGAGAGAAGTTAAACAAATTGAACAAAAATGAAGTAGTATAAAATGAACACAAAATGTTCATAATATAGGCCATTTTGGCCGGATGTCATAGTCCAAATATGGGACTATTATTTTGCTCAATTTTGTCACATGCATTAGAGTGGAGTGTTGTAGTATATATGATGATTATTCTTACTTGTAATGTCACTTTCATAAGTAACTAAATAGTAAAAACAAGAACTAAAATCATCACCTGTGAACTACAACATAACCGGCCCATTTTGGCCTAGTTGGATCCATTTTGATTTTTGATATTTGTCTCACAAATACTTATTGATCATATGGTTAATTATCTTGTATAATTAAGTGTTAATTTGATCATATAACACTTATATGACTCAATTAAATAAATAATATGTACTTAACATTTTAAGTAATATTTTACCATTATATCAATATATAATGGGTCCCACAATGCTTAGTTAATTTATTTTACAACTCCTTGTAAAGATAATTAACTAATTACCTCTATCTCAAAACCTCAACTAATTTAGTAATTTAACGATTAATTACTAAGTTAAATCTTATTTAATTGTATTAAAATAAGATATAAATTTATTAGTCAATTATCGCATAATTGAAAAATAAGTTTAATCGAATTTGAGTTCTTAACTCAATTTCTAATAATTAACTCTCGTACATATCGAATATATGTAATGTACTAATTAACTGTATCGTATACAAATAATTAGTTACTATTTGGATTTCATCCTTTAGGTGTGACCGAAAGGGATCAGTTGATCACCGCCGTCAAACGACAATAACGTCAAACTCTAGTTAGCCAACCGTTATTGATTTACGTTAATCAACTGACTAATCATATATATAGTCAATAATTATCCCAATTATATTCCATAATAAGATTTATTATGTGGCGCACTATTGTGGAGGACACCTACTCCAGCAATTAAAACTTAACTAGAGAAACCATCTTAATCCTTGACAACATAAGAGAAATATTGTTACTACTCTCTAAATCTGCATTAGACTCTAGTAAATTTTCTTTCATTATCTCTTAAACAAATAGAATGAAGCAACTTATTTTCTTCCTTTTTCTCTTTTTTTATTTTTATTCCAATTTTCTTTACCATCTTTTTTCATTTTTTTTTCAGTTTTTGCTTCATACAACCTTTTCCCAATATAGGGAATAATTGACACAATTGCTAACAAACTTTCTCACTCATAAGTTTTTGAAGGTTGAGTTTTGTTAAGATAGAAAGATATAGAAACACTCACTCAATTTATGAAACATGCATGCATTCTAATGTGATAATAATTTACCCAACTAATACGCATCTCAATAAAGAAACAAAGTACATGTATGAAGGACAATAAGAGAGGCTAATGGGTGAAGGTATAAAAGTGGGTTCTGCAAAGGCACGTATGAGAATGTAGGGCTAAAACTGGTAGTCACAGCGACACTTACCAAACCAATTCCACAACTTAAAGCACAAATTAAAACCCAACTAGAGAAACCATCTTAATCCTTGACAACATAAGAGATTTATTGTTACTACTCTCTAAATATGCATTAGACTCTAGTAAATCTCCTTTCAATATTCCTTAAACAAATTGAATGAAGCAACTTCTTTTCTTCCTTTTTCTCTTTTTTCTTTTTATTTTTGTTCCAATTTTCTTTACCATCTTTTTTAATTTTTTTTTTCAGTTTTTGCTTCATACAACTTTTTCTCAATATAGGGAATAATTAACACAATTGCTAACAAACTTCCTACACCCCAATGACATTTTAAAGTCCGGACCCAACCAAAGTAGACAAGTAGGCATGAAAAATAAGCAACTGCGACTGTCCCGATAAGGTAGGCAAATTCTAGGAATGTAGCTATTAAATGGGATATAAAACAGCCTAAAAAGGATCAAACGGCTATACATAAATAAATCAATAATAAGGGTATAAAATCAAGTCCTTTGGCTATGTAAGGCTTATTTGAACAAAGATAGTTGCCTTTCCACGTGTACTATCACAAACGAACGCGTAAAGGTATCAAGAAACTAATGTCACATTTATGCAGTTTGATGTTACACATTCCACAAGGAGTACCACACTCAAAGACCTAATGTCAATGAGGCCAGTTTATTGATGTTCCTCGCCTAAGAAACTCTATAGACCTCACACTTTCAAGTGGTTTACCAACATAATTTGTCCAAATCTAATTAGCATTAGGCATGTCAAAAACGGTCAAGACTTGTTCATTGAGCTTTGTTTTCAAAAGTAGTAGGCCAAAACAATATACATGGATGACTTAAATGAGATTCAAATGCAAAATTTTTTTTATCATCATTGTTATTCAATTTCACCAATACTCGACCTAATTAAAGAAATAACATGTTTTTGGATTTTGTAAATTATTACATTTTTATGGTTATTTCTTAAAACACACAATGCAATAAATAAACACACAACATAAATAAAGACTCCTCATCCAAACCTAAATGTCACAGTGTCCTCATTGTGACGCTAACATCACAACAATCACCAAAGATATCTAACAACAGCAAACTAAAAGACACATCGAACAAAAAGAAAGGAGAAATAAAACTAAATAAAATACAATAAAAGATAATACAAGAATAGATAGTACCGGCTAGAAATCCCGCATGATCAATCCACCTTTATAGATCAATTACCCAAACTGGCATAATCAAAACAACTTAGTGCTCTTAATAGTCCATCAAAAACCAGCGCATGTGCTTCACAAAAGCATAAGTAGCACCAAGAAATGATTCGATCATATAAAATATTGTGAGGGGACCGTCGGAACTTCTCATTTTATGGGACTTCATTAAACTGATTGCCCTACTATTAGAAGGTGGAGTTTCAAAACTTAATATAAAAGGCAAATAAAGTGGTTTATTACTTTCCATGGCAGTCTCAATGGGAAAATAATATATTACCTCAAAATTACTAGGATTAGTCATTACCCCATAGACCTCCTTGTTCTCCTCCTTTAAAGGTTCAATTGGATAAACTGCAGCCTCCAAAGCATCTAGTTCAGCCTTCCACATGTCACTTTCACCAAGGCTAGAATCCGTCTGACAATCATGCACCTCACCATTAAGCAACCATTCGAGCTCAACACCCTCTGGGCTCCATGGTCTTATAGCTGCAACAACAATGTTGGATACGGCGGAACTATATTGAGCATCCCTGACGAGCTAACAACCAGCGTCGTTAATTCCGATAACTAGCTAGGCCAAATAAAAATTTATACTACCTCAACTAGACTCAAACTATCCTAAATAAAAGGGTAGTAAGGGTAAGTAAATGGGAAACCCAAAGAAAGACGGTAAAAGACTAAGCTAACTACTAAACTCTAGATAAACACTAATGAAAGGACTAGACACTAATATAAATACTAACTACCAAATTAAGTCACTAATTACAAATAATCACAAAAAATGGGTATTTATAATGGAAAACATGTAGTAAGCCATAAATGGAGACGTTTAGTTGAGATGGTGACATGAAAATGTCAAAGGCATAAACGTTTTTAGTCTAAGCAATAAAACAAACACCTTGGATGCAATAGAACAATATGAGAAAAGCCCTTCGTATAATTCTCCCAAAATAGAACAACAATTATCAAAGATGACTACTTTATACCGCCCTCTTCATTTATCTACTATTATCTTCCAAGAAATTAGTTAACATGAATTAAAACACCCAAGACTAACCCTTTGCAACTTACTTAATACTCATTAAATCACAAGCATACCCAAAGGAACAAGCTTTAAGATTTATACCAAGGGATTAAGCTAGAACTATGTATCACAACAATAAACCATGTTATAACACACATCATAGTCTTTTCTACCCAAAAGACTCCATATTTAAACCAAAGTTACAATCTTTCAAGTTTACTTTAACACATTCAAGACAAGATAACCAAACCTATCTAGAATAAGCACTCATTAAGTAAATAAGATGTAAAGATGGTAAAACTAAACATTCATTTACTCAACACAAGAAATTATTGCAAGAAAAGAGTATAAAATAGAAGAGTGGAATATTATAGAGTTATACAATGCTAAAAGTTGTGCACTTGTTCTAATTACACAAAGTAGAAAGGACTTAGCCTTCCATATTCTTCATAATCAAAAGATTAAATAAAGATTTCTTCAAATCCTTGTGTAAGAAAACTAGAGGAACACTATGAGATTTTGAATGTAAGATGTGAGATATGGTATATTAGATGTTACCATAGATGAGTGATAAATGTTGGGTATGTATACCCTTCAAACTCACACATAAACGAGCCTTCTAAATAATAGATAAATGGTTTTTGAGTTCGCGGAAACAGTGAAAAACGCAGCCTATGTTGTAGGACGCAGCCTGCGTTTTCCAGCCTTGCAGCATGTTTTTGCGAGAGGCATGTATATCTCGTTTCTTGGTCATTTGAGGCGTGCGACTTAATGTTAGAAAGGTAATAGTATAAGCTATCACCTCCAATTGACCCTTGCAAAACCAAGTTTTCAATTTTTCATTTTGGTTCTTCTTTTGCATGGCAAGGCTTCAAACCTTTTTGTTTTTGCTTCCCTTGAATTTACACATGTTACTTGCCTTGCCTTTATCTATTCTCGATGTCCTTGGTTTAGGAGATATGGAAACCAAGTTTTCATTAGCGAAATACAAGAAAATGTTGTAATTACAAAGTTACAATTGCAAATCAAGTTAAAACCAAATATTAAAACCAAAAGTGCAAACCGGCATATTACATAAAATTCCAATTAAAATCCGGTGTTAAGCATGTTCATTACGATAAAAGTAACCCATTGAACCGACACAATTTGACTCTATGAAATCCATGTCTAAGGATTTAGTAAGACATTCATCAGTAAGATGGTCAACAACGTCAATGATATTGCAAGTTCCATCGAGGGCGGGATTTTTAGATGAATTATCTAGATTAAACGTTATTGTGTCATCCTCAACCTGTTAGTCTGACTCTTCCATCCCGAACATCTATTACCGCCCCCGCTGTGTGCTTCAATGGCCGCCCCAAAATGATAAGAGTTCAGGTATCCTCTGCCATATCCAATACAATAAAGTCAAATGGGATAAAGAATTTCCCTACTATAACCGGCACATCCTCTAAGACTCCCATAGGACACTTTGTTGATCAGTCTGCAAATTGTAGGGTCATGTTAATAACATCAAGTTTACCTATGTTAAGTTTTTTGCATATAGCATATGGCTTCACAATAACGATAGCCCCTAAGTCATAAAGGGCGTTATCAATACATAGAGGACCAATATTTCAAGGAATAGAAAAACTCCCTAAATCCTTTAGCTTTGGCGGTGATTGGCTTTCTAACACGGCGCTACACTCCCTAGTGAACGCAACAGTCTCAGCTTTGCTAAAAGATCGCTTCCTTGTCAATATCTCCTTCATAAACTTTGCATTGGCCGGCCCTTGAGTGATTAATTCAGTAAATGGTACACTCACTTGTAAGTTCTTCACTACTTCCATAAACCTTCCGAACTGTTGATCTTGTATGGATTTATGTTGTTGGTGTAGAAAAGGAAGAGCAATTTTAATGGGCTCAGCTTCTTTCTTATTTTCCAATGAAATAGAAGGTTCGTGTGGCTGGGTAAGGGATGCTCGATCGAGAAAGGGGTATGCTCGATTGAGTTGGGGTGAACAAGCAATTTCAGGACCTTGATAAGCATTAATTTTGCCATTTTTAGGGTTGCTCGATCGAGAAAAAGGATTACTAGATCGAGTTGAGGTGTACAGAATCTTTCAGGAACATGACGAGCAAATATTTTGCTTTTTTTCAGGGGGGCTTGCTAAATCGAGAAAACGGGACTTGCTAAATCGAGCAACCTCCTTTTCAGCTATTTTTTCGCTTTTTTTTTCCTGTCGAGATGCCTACGTGCTTTGATCGTCTTTTTGCTCCAAATTTCCCAAACCCATATCACTTTGACTAGGCATGTCCCGGCCCTTGTAATAGGTCCCACTCTGCATAGTTATAGCATTGACTTGTACATGTTGAGGACATTAAGGAGGTAAGTTTCCATGTTGCCTTTGAGGATTTTGAGGGGCCTTTTGAGCAATTTGGGTATCAACAATTTTGCTATAAACCGCTTCATTTTTTATAAACCGTCTTTTAAAACCGAGTCTGAACGCTCGAGAATATTCTGGATATTTTAATATTTCAAAACTTATCTTTCTTGGTAAATATATATCCGTATTTTCTTTAGAAAGAATTCGAAATCTACTGCAATTCCATAAAATAAACGCGGAAATCTTTTCGATCCTCCTACGAGGGCTCTTTCTTTACATTCGAGTCGATCTATCGCTAAAACGCAACTTAGTTAATCTCGTTTCGTCAACATGTAAGTCTGAGGGTGTAATAATCCTGTTTTTTATTTTGTATCGTGTATCATGTAAGATTCATGTTGGATTTATGCTCAAATCTTTTCAAAACCTTTATTAGTTTTTTGTTATTTCTTATAAATCGTCTTTAAATCTAACTTAATATTCGATAGTTTGTCTTGACTTAGATCCCTAATAATCAATATTAGTGGGTCTTTGTCATCTTTAAGATCACGTTTGAGTATTTAGAGGTTCGATCTGTCCATATCAAATCTCTACTATTCGTCTTTGATATAATTAGTGTAATTAATATGACTTAAATCATCTTCAATTGGACTTGTAGATCAATAATAAACCGTAAATATATAAACGAATACTAAATGATTGTGATTATCGCTTCATAGCCAGAACCCAAATCAAGTACAACCACTTAGAGTGATGCGCCTCTTCCGAAGAACACATCACCCGCAACACCAACTTCCTGATTTGCTCCAACGTAGCCTTAATTACTAACTAATCGACTATTAATTCTAATATCATTGTTAATCCGTCTTTAGTCTTTTATACTTTCTTTTCTTTAAACCTTTATTTTGGACATATTTCCGTCATAGATCTCGAGATCTGTTGTAATCTTTGTAATTCTTTTATAGCTTTATTTAATAATTATATTAAATGATTTGGTTGCCTTTCACATGCAATCGATTTTAAATTCCTATTTCGACTCAGTTCAATGCTAAACTACATGTTCAATCGACATAGTCTAAGCTCACATGCTAGGGAAAAATTGTGATGTTGCATTGCATGCATATAAACGACTACATATCAAGTACATTAGAGTTTCCCTAATCATTAGTAGAATCCGCTATCGAGGGGGGCGGGATTAGGTGTTCGATTAAAGAACTTCGTAATACGTACCCTCACCCCTTACTCCGGATCTCTGTGAACATCCGTGTTCATTGGCATCCACGAGAGTCATTCAAGATATAGAATGCTAAAGGTAACGAGTTCTTAGTGTTCATGTCATTACTTTGTGTCTTGACATGGCATAATGTATTCGAACGGTTACAACTTCCCACAAAAGTTGGTGGAGTCTCTACAAATGTGTATTTCTACGCTTGTCCCTCGTTTCTTCATCCGTGGTTCCCCGTGCGCCACCGTTTGGAAAGGATCGCGAATCCATGTATCACAGTTTGGTGACTTCGCTGGGAAAAATACACTTACGTGTACCCAGGGTGAAACTTGAACAAGGTTAGGGAATAGTATGTATGAGACAGTTGTCGGTTTTCTTTACTCGACCTTGCTAGGTCGTTTTATTTGGCCTTCCTAGGCCTAACCCATCCCTTTCGACCAATCGTCCTATCTAGACTGTCCAAGTTCTTATCTGGGCCTAAGGATGGATAGAGATTGACGTCAACCATACCACGGTGTGTACTCAAGTTTGCACCAAGGTCTTTCACTACTCGAGGAAATGGACTAGGAACCATCATTACTCATGTTTGGCGCGGACCTCTCCACCGACCTTAGGTTTGATTGCTTGGTATGGCAACCCACCTTTTAACCCAAAACCATTTTAAATGAACTCAGCATACCGTTATTATGCCTATTTAAATGTGTATAACCTCTACATGATCACCATTTTGTAAATAAACCATGACAAAATTTTCAAAATCAAAATCCTTTTTAAAACTGTAAAACATTTTCAAAGATGGCATAAAGTAGCGCGAAATGAGTCGAAACTCTATCCAAGTGTCTAGTCAAAATCATTTCTCTACTTCGAGTCAACACTCCTACAACCACACTACAGTTGTCTAGGATAAAAAATTCCAAACTAACCATTTTCAAAACTCAGTTAAACACAATGGCACACTCCCACTTCACAAGTCGAGTCTTTTCGAGTAAATGTGTTATATTGGTCGATCATGTTTTGATTCGTCGTCGGTCACTTGGTCAGTATTAAAGATGCCTGGAACTAGTCAAGCAAGTGTTCATCAACCCGAGCCAAATGGTAATGATCAAATCCTATCTGCGCTTCTTCGTCTCCAAATGAGTCAAGACCAAGCCTACGCTTGCCTCAATGCCATTGACTGTCGAATTGTTGCCGTAGAAACTAGGCTGTCTTCCCGCGGACATTCTTGACCCTAGTGTACACGATAACATTCCACTCATCGTGGGACGACCAGGAGTCGATAGCCCACCAGTTCTTACTGGAGCGGAAAAGCGACTCCAATACTTGGAAAAACAACTAATGTATCTCAAGGGAGATGACATCTATAGGGAGAATAACCGCAAATATGAAGATGTTGAAAGTCCATAGACCTTAATTAGACTCCTCTAATTAGTTGCTAAATTACTTGTTAATTTAGTATTTAATGATCTATGTAACATGCATGCAAATATAAAGACATTTATATAAAAGAAGAAATTTCCTCACATTGATATGGAAAATATATGGGCACAACAAGAACTCCTTCTTGTTGTGCTTGAGCTACAAATATGGATGAACACAAGTAATCTCTAAAGTAGAAGATCTCCTCTAAGTTGCTTCAAGATGAACCCAAATAATCTACCCTTATTATTAACTAGATAATAAGATAGATATTATACTACTAATATTATGATTATATTACTACACTAGTAATACTTAGTATATATTAGTATTTGAGAGTTTTTAGAGAGAAGATGAGTTTTGAGAGAAGTAAGGAAAACAAGCATGAATGAACAAATAAAATGATCAACCATATTGCCCTTTTATAGGCAATATGGTCGATCCATATGAGCATCACAAGGCTCTCATTTTGCTTATTTTAATCACATGCATTAGGGTGGAGTGTTGTAGTATAAGTGATGAGTGTATTCTACTTGTTATGTCACTTTCAATTGGTAACTAAAGAGTGTAAACAAGAACAACAATCATTACCATGTAACTACAATATAACCGGCCATTATGGCCTAGTTTGATCCATATTGATTTTTGATATTTGTCTCACAAATACTTATTGATCATATGCTTAATTATCATGTATAATTAAGTGTTAATTTGATCATACAACAATTATATGACTCAATTAAATAAATAATATGTACTTAACATTTTAAGTAATATTTTACCATTATATCAATATATAATGGGTCCCACAATGCTTAGTTAATTTATTTTACAACTCCTTGTAAATATAATTAACTAATTACCTCTATCTCAAAACCTCAACTAATTTAGTAATTTAACGATTAATTACTAAGTTAAATCTTATTTAATCGTATTAAAATAAGATATAAATTTATTAGTCAATTATCGCATAATTGAAAAATAAACTTAATCGAATTTGAGTTCTTAACTCAATTTCTAACAATTAACTCTCGTACATATCGAATATATGTAATGTACTAATTAACTGTATCGTATACAAATAATTAGTTACTATTTGGATTTCATCCTTTAGGTGTGACCGAAAGGGATCAGTTGATCACCGCCGTCAAACGACAATAACGTCAAACTCTAGTCAGCCAACCGTTATTGATTTACGTTAATCAACTGACTAATCATATATATAGTCAATAAATATCCCAATTATATTCCATAATAAGATTTATTATGTGGCGCACTATTGTGGAGGACACCTACTCCAACAGATGTGAATGTCCAGCTGCATACCAACTTCAATATGACTGACATCCTAAAATTTAAGGGGCATGAGAACCCTTTGAACCACATCCGTGCTTACAAGGATTATATGTCTATCGAAGGCATCAAACCAGATATGTTCCTAAGGATCTTTTCTTCGTCTCTCGACACCATTCCCAAGCAATGGTTCTATTCCCTAGATCACAAGAAGATTGCAACTTAGGATGATGCTGCAATTGAATTTACCAAACAATATGCAGACAATGCTGAAATTCAAGTTAACATGCGTACTGTAGAGGTCATTACCCAATATGAGAAGGAAGGTTTCACCGACTTCCTAAGTAAGTAGAGGAAGACTAGTCCACAACTGGTCGAACGTCCGGATGAAGCTACTCTTGTGGAAAAGTTCGTGGACAATCTAAGACACATAAAGTCTTTTAAATACTTAACTGTACTAGGGACAAGAATCGAAGACGACATCCGAAAGGGACTCGTGTCTAAAACGGTAGGTCGCAGGTATCAAGGCTCAACGAATCGTTCTTATGGCTCCACTAACAAGACCGATGAGGTCAATCTTTTTTAATCACCCAAAAAGAACAACGCTCAAAGGAAGTTCACAAACATTGGCGACACATACCTAAGTGCCTTGAAAAGATTGACTCAACAAGGTAAGCTTCATCCTATAAGACCTACACCTGATCCGGAAATGAAGAATCAGTTCTGGGATGAGAACGCTTACTATGAGTATCATAGAGGCAAGGGCATGACAATGAGAAATGCTTCAAATTGAAGCATGCCCTTCAAGACATGATTGAGGATGTTCGTCTACCCATACCCAGGGAGGCAAACCCAACAACACTAAGAATCCTCTTGCTATTCTAATGATCATGGATGAAGAATCCACCTTGGATTGTTCACACCTCATCTCCCCAGTTGAAGATGAAATTAAGATTCTCGAAAATGAAGAAAGGTATTCCACCAATTCTCCTACCATCGATGACTTCATCGCATGGGCTAGAAGTGTGAGTAGACAGGTTTCAGAGCTCGAAACAATCGTTACATCCCTACACGTTCCGGGCTCCACACCCCAAGAAGGCGGACCACGAGCTTCAGTCCTATCCCAACAGTCTACAATGCAAGAAGTGATCACAACATGGGTCGATGACGTTGAGGATGAGTACCTCACAAAACTTTCTCAAACTCAAAATAGGGAAGATCAAGATATAGACTATCTCACTCGATCAAGACGCCCTTATTAGAATATCACTCAAAACAGTCCTACTACTAATGGTCCAGTTACTAACACCACTGTCGTCACCTAAAATGATGGCCAGGGTACATCTACTGACCATATACTAAAGCAACTACAGAATGTAAAGGCTAATCTTTCAGTCTGGCAATTATTTGCAAGTTCATTTCCCCATCGCGAGGCTCTTATACAAGCATTGGCAAAGCTAAATGTGGCACATGACTCTACACCTGACGATGTAGTCAACTTGGTCTTCCAAGATTCACTCAAACTAAGTAACCCAATTACTTTATGAGATAAATACTTGCCTCCTTTCGGGGCTAGTCACAACCTCGCTCTGTGTATCACAATCGCGTGCCTAAAGAAGAATATACCAATGACTTTGGTAGATGATGGCTCCATAGTCAATGTCATACCACTGAAGAAAGCACGTAAGTTAGGCATGAAAAATCAAATTGGACTCCTATCAACCAAAGTGTTCGGGCATATGACGGGACACGACGTAAAGTAGTAGGGCTAGTCAACCTTACTATAGCCACTCGGCCAATTGAGCGAAAGGTTAATTTCCAGATTGTGGACATTGATGCATCCTTTAACATAGTTCTAGGAAGGACATGGATTCACGCTTCTAAAGTAGTAACATTTACCCAACACCAGAAGATCAAAATCCCTCTGCACGGCAAAGTAGTGACGATCACTTCGTCACCTATTAAGGCTGTGATAGAGAAACTGTCCAATAATCAAGTAATCACAGATCCAGTATATGAGCTTGGAGGATTTCAGAGTGTGAATTTCGTAGAGAGTGAGTTGGCACCTCTATATTTGGACCCATGCTCTAACCTAGTGGTCAACCACATACTTAAATCCCAGGGATTCCATTAAACCTTACCAGGACGAGTACCCTTGGAACGTACAAAGAAGGGAACTCTAGAAAAATTACCATTGGGATTGGGATACAAACCCACGAAAGAGGAAGCCTTAGAAATGCTTTCTCAAGTCCAAAATCATAAGAGTAAAGGAATCTAGATGCAACCTTATCCCCTTACTATAAACAGATATTTCGTTAGGGAAGGATGCCAAGAATACTTTCATGGGTTTCCCGATCCTTGGCACTATAGAGGAATACAATTAGCTGGAATCGAGGTCTTCCACGATTGCTACTTTATTCCCTGAGAAACGGTTCCTGCCGTCAAAGCTCGGCATACACCTTGTTTAGACGAACAAGCAGTTAGCCTTATGTTTGGAGAAGATCAATTCGTCACAGCTGCACAGGATGAGATCATTACCATGATACTTCAGAACGATCATTTCAACTCTACAGCATTGATCAACGACGCTGGCTCAATCAAGCCAAAAAGATGGAGAAAGTCGATCAAATGGACCAACAACCAAGGGAAACTATTTAAAGTCACTACTGGGGAAGGAGAGATGTTCAAAGAAGAACAAAAAAACAACAAATTAGAGTCAGAGTCGGAGTCGAACTCTGAGTTCGAGTTAGAGACTAGCGAAGTTCCTTGAGAGTCTCCTCCTGCTGTCACCCCTCATCCCTTTGTTTCTCCTAGCTTAGCATCTAATCATAACAGCAGTTTACGGAATGTCCCATTATTTGTTCCTTTACCGCCTCTAACTACTGAGTAGATAGCCTCTTTGTTTCACTTATTTGCAAAATTTAATATGAATAAATCCGAATCTGCTTACTCCTTTTGTTTTTCTGAATGCAATTTTGTTTATGATGACAATGAGGATAATCCCGACCAAGACTCGATCGAATTACCTCCCCATATAATCAAAGAAATACTACAAGAAGCGGAAGGGGCACTAGTCACAGAAAACACTGAACCCATCAACGTAGGGACCGAACTATAACCCGGAGAACTTAGAATAGGGACAACCCAAAATCCGACTGAGAGGGCCAGTTTTCTATACCTCCTACCCAAAAAACATGTCAGGGATCGACAAGGATATTGCCAAGCAACGAATTTCGATCAAGCCAGGCTTCAAACCAATAAAACAAAAGCTCCGTCGGATGAGGGCTGAATGGGCTCTTAAGATCAAGGAAGAGGTCCATAAACAATTCACAGCCGGATTAATTAAAGTTTTCGAGTATTTTGAATGGGTGGCTAACGTAGTCCCCGTACCCAAAAAGAATGGGTGAATCCGGGTTTGTGTTGATTTCAGAGACTTAAACAAAGCAAGTCCCAAAGATGACTTCCCTCTGCCGCATATCGACATATTGGTAGATAATACAACATATCACTCATTTTTATCCTTCATGGATGGGAATGTCAGGTATGATCAGGTCAAAATGGCCGAAGAAGACATGCATAAAACAACTTTCGTCACTCCATGGGGCACATATTGCTACACAGTTATGTCATTTGAAGTAATTAATGCTGGAGCTACATACCAACGTACCGCAACTACGTTATTGCATCACATGATGCATAAAGAAGTGGAGGTATACGTTGATGATATGATTGTCAAATCCAAAGACAGGAAAAAACAAATCGACAATCTTCGCAAGTTCTTCCTCAGATTGCGCAGATACAACATGAGACTCAATTCGTAGAAGTGTGCATTCGGAGTAACTTCAGGAAAACTCCTAGGACATGTCATCAGCCAGAGGGGAATAGAAATTGATCCATCCAAGATCAAAGCCTTAATCGAAATGCCACAGTCCTAAACAGAGAAGGAAATTACAGGTTTCTTGAGCAAGGTACAGTATATGAGTCGGTTCATATCGAAACGCTCTATGATTTGTGAACCTCTTTTCAAAAAGCGAAAGAAAACAGATCATACCATGTGGGATGATGATTGCCAAAAAGTATTGGACAGGATCAAGGATACATTAGCCAAATCACCAGTGTTGATAACTCTCCAACGAGATCAACCTCTTGGTTTATATCTCACAGTCACATAAACAGCCATGGGGGCTAGGCTCGCACAAACTGTTGGAAAAGAAGAAAGAGCAATCTAATACCTTAGTAAGAAGTCCTTAGAATATGAGTGCAAATACACACCTCTCGAAAAGACATGTGTCGCTCTTGTGTGGGCAACAAAGAAGCTACGTCATTACATGCTTAGCTACTTGAATAAGGTGTACTCCAAAATAAACCCCATCAAATACCTCTTCAAGAACCCCATCCTCAACGGACGTCTAACAAGATGGACCTTAATGCTCTCACAGTTTGATCTCAAATATGTACCTCTAAAAGTCATAAAAGGACGTGCCGTTGCTGCGTTTTTCGCAGACAATCCTATCAACGACACCCAAGCAATAGACATGTGGTCATTTTCAAACGAGGATATATTGCAAACTTGTATAGACTCCTGGGACCTTTACTTTGATAGGGCATCAAATTTAGGAGGATTCGAAGTGGGAGTTTTGCGCATTTCTCTTTGAAGGCGAGCATACACCACTATCTGTCAAACTCGACTTCGAGGTGGCAAATAAAGCGGCATAATACGAAGCCTGCCTTATTGTTTTACAAGCGACAGTCACTCTCGGAATTAAGAATCTTTAAGTTCATAGAGACTCCTCCTTGATAATCAACCAGGTCACGGGATCATGGAAACTTCAGAGTAAAAGCCTAGCACCGTATCATGACAGGATAGATCAAGTTGCCTATTTCTTTGACCCAGTCACTTATCTACATCAACCTTCTGAAGAGAACCAGTTCGCAGACGCTCTTTCAAAACTTGCAGCCTTGATCAACATGCCAGACCACATGATCGAAACGCCTTTACGCATTGAACGACGGTCAGAACCAGTCTATGTGTACCAACTTACAGACGAAGAAGTGAATTTAGAGGAACCCTGGTTCCAAGCCATCCTAAACTTCAAATTCAACGGTACTTACCTACCAGAGATAGATAAGAGGGGACAACGCGCCATACGCTTACTAGCCTCTCAATACCTCCTTATGCAAAGAGAATTGTACAAAAGAACACCTCTTGGTGTCATCTTGCGTTGCCTTGATCGTTCACAGGCACAAAAAGTAATGGAACAAGTGCAAGATGAAGAATGTGGTCCTCACATGAGCGGGCCCATAATGGCAAAGAAAATCACACGTCTAGGATATTACTGGACGACTATGGAGTTAGATTGTATTAAATACGTCAGACACTGCCACAATTTCTAGATCAACAGGAATGTTTAGCATGTTCCTCCCTCGTTGCTTTACACCATGACCTCCCCTTGGCCATTTTCTGCTTGGGGAATCGATATCATTGGAAAGATCACTCCAGCCGGAACAAGAGGTCACTGTTTCATTTTGATAGCTATCGACTATTTCACCAAATGGGTTGAGGCAGCATCCTACACTAGTCTTACCGCTAAAAATGTGGCAAAGTTCATACAAACCAATATCCTCTGTCGATTTGGTTTTCCACATAATATCATCAATGTTAATGGATCATACTTCCAAGTAGAGACTGAGCAATTGCTAGCTAAATACAAGATCAAGCATCATCATTCCTCGCCATATCAACCTCAAACTAATGGCACAGTAGAGGCAGATAATAAGAATGTCGTTACAATCGTCAAGAAAATGATCGACAATTACCGTGATTGCCCAGGCAAGATACCCTTCGCATTGTGGGGCTATCGCACTTCAGTTAGGACACCCACTGGGACAACTCTTTTCTATTTAACCTAAGGAATAGAAGTTGTACAACCAGTGAAGCTGGAAATCCCATCTCTGTGTATTCTCTTAGAAAGTCAAATCCCTGAAAATGTTTGGAAGATGGATAGATATGATGAACTCGTCCTCTTGGACGAACGTAGACTGCGTGCAGTACACAATGTAAAGACATACCAAGCATGTATCAAACAAGCATTCAACAAACGAGTTAAACCTAGAAATATGAAAAAAGGGGATTTAGTGCTCAAATCAGTTAGAGTTCTCTTACCTGTTGATCCACGGGGAAAGTTCAAACCTAACTAGACTGGACCTTTCTTAGTCAAATCCATATTCTCAGGGGGTGCATATAGAATCACTGACCTAGACGGGAATGAATTTGCTAATCTCACCAACCTAGACATGATGCATAAAGAAGGGGAGGTATACGTTGATGATATGATTGTCAAATCCAAAGACAGGAAAAGACAAATCGACAATCTTCGCAAGTTCTTCCTCAGATTGCGCAGATACAACATGAGACTCAATTCGCAGAAGTGTGCATTCGGAGTAACTTCAGGAAAACTCCTAGGACATGTCATCAGCCAGAGGGGAATAGAAATTTATCCATCCAAGATCAAAGCCTTAATCGAAATGCCACAGTCCTAAACAGAGAAGGAAATTACAGGTTTCTTGAGCAAGGTACAGTATATGAGTCGGTTCATATCAAAACTCTCTATGATTTGTGAACCTCTTTTCAAAAAGCGAAAGAAAACAGATCATACCATGTGGGATGATGATTGCCAAAAAGTATTGGGCAGGATCAAGGATACATTAGCCAAATCACCAGTGTTGATAACTCTCCAACGAGATCAACCTCTTGGTTTATATCTCACAGTCACATAAACAGCCATGGGGGCTAGGCTCGCACAAACTGTTGGAAAAGAAGAAAGAGCAATCTACTACCTTAGTAAGAAGTCCTTAGAATATGAGTGCAAATACACACCTCTCGAAAAGACATGCCTCGCTCTTGTGTGGGCAACAAAGAAGCTACGTCATTACATGCTTAGCTACTTGAACAAGGTGTACTCCAAAATAGACCCCATCAAATACCTCTTCAAGAACCCCATCCTCAACGGACGTCTAACAAGATGGACCTTAATGCTCTCAGAGTTTGATCTCAAATATGTACCTCTAAAAGTCATAAAAGGACGTGTCGTTGCTGCGTTTTTCGCAGACAATCCTATCAACGACACCCAAGCAATAGACATGTGGTCATTTTCAAACGAGGATATATTGCAAACTTGTATAGACTCCTGGGACCTTTACTTTGATGGGGCATCAAATTTAAGAGGATTCGAAGTGGGAGTTTTGCGCATTTCTCTTAAAGGCGAGCATAGACCACTATCTGTCAAACTCGACTTCGAGGTGGCAAATAAAGCGGCATAATACGAAGCTTGCCTTATTGTTTTACAAGCAACAGTCAGTCTCGGAATTAAGAATCTTTAAGTTCATAGAGACTCCTCCTTGATAATCAACCAGGTCACGGGATCATGGAAACTTCAGAGTAAAAGCCTAGCACCATATCATGACAGGATAGATCAAGTTGCCTATTTCTTTGATCAAGTCACTTATCTACATCAACCTCCTGAACAGAACCAGTTCGCAGACGCTCTTTCAAAACTTGCAGCCTTGATCAACATGCCAGACCACATGATCGAAACGCCTTTACGCATTGAACGACGGTCAGAACCAGTCTATGTGTACCAACTTACAGACGAAGAAGTGAATTTAGAGGAACCCTGGTTCTAAGCCATCTTAAACTTCAAATTCAACGATACTTACCTACCAGAGATAGATAAGAGGGGACAACGCGCCATACGCTTACTAGCCTCTCAATACCTCCTTATGCAAGGAGAATTGTACAAAAGAACACCTCTTGGTGTCATCTTGCGTTGCCTTGATCGTTCACAGGCACAAAAAGTAATGGAACAAGTGCAAGATGAAGAATGTGGTCCTCACATGAGCGGGCCCATAATGGCAAAGAAAATCACACGTCTAGGATATTACTGGACGACTATGGAGTTAGATTGTATTAAATACGTCAGATACTGCCACAATTTCTAGATCATCGGGAATGTTCAGCATGTTCCTCCCTCGTTGCTTTACACCATGACCTCCCCTTGGCCATTTTCTGCTTGGGGAATCGATATCATTGGAAAGATCACTCCAGCCGGAACAAGAGGTCACTTTTTCATTTTGATAGCTATCGACTATTTCACCAAATGGGTTGAGGCAGCATCCTACACTAGTCTTACCGCTAAAAATGTGGCAAAGTTCATACAAACCAATATCCTCTGTCGATTTGGTTTTCCACATAATATCATCAATGTTAATGGATCATACTTCCAAGTAGAGACTGAGCAATTGCTAGCCAAATACAAGATCAAGCATCATCATTCCTCGCCATATCAACCTCAAACTAATGGCACAGTAGAGGCAGATAATAAGAATGCCGTTACAATCGTCAAGAAAATGATCGACAATTACCGTGATTGGCCAGGCAAGATACCCTTCGCATTGTGGGGCTATCGCACTTCAGTTAGGACACCCACTGGGACAACTCTTTTCTATTTAACCTAAGGAATAGAAGTTGTACAACCAGTGAAGTTGGAAATCCCATCTCTGTGTATTCTCTTAGAAAGTCAAATCCCTGAAAATGTTTGGAAGATGGATAGATATGATGAACTCGTCCTCTTGGACGAACGTAGACTGCGTGCAGTACACAATGTAAAGACATACCAAGCATGTATCAAACAAGCATTCAACAATCGCGTTAAACCTAGAAATATGAAAAAAGGGGATTTAGTGCTCAAATCAGTTAGAGTTCTCTTACCTGTTGATCCACGGGGAAAGTTCAAACCTAACTAGACTGGACCTTTCTTAGTCAAATCCATATTCTCAGGGGGTGCATTTAGAATCACTGACCTAGACGGGAATGTATTTGCTAATCTCACCAACCTAGACCAGTTGAAACGGTACTACCCTTAGCATGAACTTGGAAAACGCGCCTCGCCCAACCCTACGTGCCGCTCATGCGACACGAAATAAAATCGGCCCTTGGCCAGTGTAATTTAATGTGATATATGAGGGACATGGGTATATGTTCAAAATGCAAGTTTAAGTCACTCTAGACATTTCAAATTCGTTCCCTTGACTTTAAAGCTTAATATCTCAAAACATATAGCTTATTTTGACGTGCTTTTACATGGAGATGAATGTACATGATGTTAGCTCTCCAACAAGTGGTCACACGCTTTAATTGGTTAAGTAACGAAGAAGATATGATCGTTTTAAGTTGAGTTGTCCAAATTGTACGAGGATGACGCAAAATGGACTTGACATTCAAAAGCAAGATGGAAGCTTGGTTTATATTGTTCCCAAGTTTAGTTTCCTAAATCAAGTCTAGTTATTAGTTTCATAATTTGAATAAAGTAGTATGATTATCTTATTTCCTAATAAGGTAATGTTCACATTGTTTCCTAATTACTAGCTAGTTAATTTATGGTAATTAGTAGTAGTATAAATACAGAGTGTTGTAATCGGTTTTTAATACACAATTGAGAACTGAATTCAAGTTATTACTTGTTTGATCTTATTAGCTTGCGAGCTGTAAGTTCTATTATTTACTTCTTGCGAGAGGGAAATAATACCAATCTTCCTTGCGAGGTTGAATTTATGTTTGCTTGATATCTTGCGAAGTTGAAAGTATACACACGAGTTGGTCAAGTTGTTTTGCGAGATCACTTGTCTAACTCAAGTCTTAGTTGAGTGATCTTGCAAAATTACCTTAACTAATTCATATCCCTTTTATTTTTCTGTTGAAACACATACAAAAAAATCACAAAAACACAATTTATTTCCGCTGCAAATTTATATCTCTGAAAAGGTAAAATAGTTTAGTTTATTTTACATCATAATGTCGCTATGCTCTTGCATTTTGACATTAGGATAATCCTCATGTCATCAAATAAATCGAATTGTATTTTTTAAGAAGTAAACCACATGCTACCCTTTTCTAAGTTCATTTCAACCTCTTGCTTCGAACAATTATTCTTTTGCATTTTCTCGAACTGCGCGTAGTGTTTGATTTCATTTTTTCTAATGAATACGTAGGCGTAGGCAATCCTTCACAAGATTCAACCCGCCATTATTTTGAAATATGAATAGAAGGACATTTGCATTTGCACTTGAAATTCGACAAGAATAATAAAGAAAGAAAAACTTATTAGTTTCTTAACTAACTTAATCTTTATTCATTATCCAAAAATAGTAATAATATCTCATACATATAAAGAAATGCTGAAATAAAAGGTAAGGCTAGGATTAATACTCCCACCATTTTTTACAACAAATTATAATACTAAATAATAAAACTGACTACGGTTATTCTTCCATCTTCCCCTAGCCTTTGTCACCTCTCTCAGACTTTTTGTCTCGACCGCGAGCCAGGCACTCTTGCGTTATCTCAGACCTAATCACCAACAGTCTTTCTCGAGATCTAGCCTTACCGTGTCTATCTATCACCTCACTTGCAGCAGGATTAGTCCTCGATCTCTTCGCTGGATGCATGACTAGAAATCCGGCTTCTTCCTCCCCTTCACTCAGATATTTGGACTTCTCTTTACCGCTTTCATAGATCTTACAGTCCATAGGCTCACATTTCCTTAGCTTCTCGCGCTATTCTGGAGTACTAGCCTTCCTCCATCGTAAATATGAGTCAGATACCCATAGAGAGCCCACAGGAACGGGTATGAACCACATATTCCTTTGCACCCATCTGGCGGCCCACTCCCTATACGACTCTGCAGTATTAGCCAAAGCAGTCTGGGGAACAGTATTAAGTTTCGGGATCCTATACATAAGACCCACTTGCCTCACCAGTCTCTCCAGAAAAATACATACCTTAAATTACAAGCCAGGAATCCGAAGCGACCGAGTTGGGTCCAAAGATGATGACCAATTGACTACTATAAGATTCCACCATGGCACAGTCCATCAGATCAGCGGGCCGCCTTCACCTTTCAACTTATATTCCCAGTAGTTGGGAATCCTGGTGAAGTCAAGCATATAGAGCCTGGTCCTCATGGTGATCGATCGAGCACGATATCCTTGAACATTAATTGGGGGCTCGATCAATCGCAGGCGCTCCATCAACCATATCTGGGGCAAGCAAGAATGTTAAAACAAAACAAAGATAGAAAAAAAAAAACGAAATAAAAAGAGAAAACGAAATAAAAAAAGAAACAAAAAAAAACAAGATAGAAAAATAAAGGAAGAAAAAGAAAGGAAGGGTTCTTACCTGCAAGACGATAGGCCCCACATATGATGCTCTCGATTAGCCTTTCTGTTATCAAGGCCAAGAATAATCTGTCCTAAGCACAGACAAGCTGGGCTTTTTCGCAGCTCCATTTGTTCCACCAAACTCAAGAAAAGAGGAATCTCCCGTCATCTCCATGTCGATGTGCCCTTGGAAAATATATCCATGCAGAAGGCAAATCCCAAAGTTCATGCGCCTCGCAATATAAGATAAAGAAGGGGTATTCCCTATTTATGAATCACTCCATAAAGTCATGCATACGAACACCTTTTGAGGTAACATATCGGTCTACCTCAGCTGTAGTCAATCCAAGGAGGTCCCTGAACTTATTCGTATACCCTTGTGAGTTAAGAGGTATAACTGGAGAATCTTCTATGTCCCATCCTCCAATGGCAGCTATTTCTTCAGGGAAGGGACAAATATCGCCTCCAGGAAAGGCAAATACATCTAATTCTGAGTCCTAGTACTCAAGGCAAGCATCTAGGAAGGGCCTTACAACTTTCACCAATTTTAAACTCAAGATTATCCCTAGATTGTAGGCACCCATGTCATGTTTCTCAACATGGGTGAACTCATTTGCCCATTCTTTGAGAAGGTTTTCAAAGACATCCATTATATAGAAAGATTTTTGAGATTAGAGAATTTTTTATGTGAGAGACGGATTATTGAAGGAGGAATTGTATGAATAAAACCTGCAACCGAGCTCGCTATATATACTATTCGTCTTTTCCTAATTTTAACTGGGATCTGATCAGCCCAAGAAATGACGCAGCAATAGCTTCGCCCTTTCGAAGAGTCGCAGCTCTTGCTACGCCTCTTCCTCAAGCTCTTCCTCAAGATTTAGAGCTCTTGCACCTTCCCAATTCATGTTCGTCTATGATTTCCTATTCCTATAGGATAGGGGTTCCACAAATATGCTGAGTTACCAAGATCTTTTTGGATTTTCTAATCCTTGCCGCGTTCGGTTTTCTAGACGATAATCAACTTTTTCGCCAATTACGCATACTTATTAATTTTCTTTTCTTTTCCTTTTTTAGGAAAATCGTCTCATTTCAATTTTTTCTAAACTTATATATTTCTTTTCATTTCTTTTCTTAGGGGGTAACTCTCCCCATTGTCGGTCATATTTTACATTTTCATACATTTTTTCGCATTTTGTCATATTCAGGTACTCATTTCGCACTAGTTTAGGCTACCGATACGTCACATGTAAAATGTTTGAGAAGATTATTTGTTATATAATGCATATAATTTATGTGAATTCTATGTAAATTCCGGCAGCATAACAGCGGAAACCGTCAGCTACCAAACCTGTCTTTAAGCTAACCTGCGTGAATAAAAGATATCTTCCAGCAAAGGCACTGAGACCGTCATAATACCGTAAAAAAAGGGAATATATATACAAGACTAGGGGCTCTAGTCCTAAACTCAAATCCAGATTTGGGGGCTTTCACCCGAAAACAAATCCAAATGCATAACAAAACTCAAACAAGTTCAAAATATCAAACAAAACAAAGACGGCTAATCCTCATCGCCAATAAGCCCAGCTAAAATCTCGAGGGTGAAAATCTCGGCATCCCGGGCCTCTACCTCCTTCAACGAACGATCTATCTCCTCTTGAGACTCCGGTGTCTCAACGCGAGACTCTACCAGTTCAATCTCCAAGGCTCTCTACGAAATAAATGCCTCACTTCAGTCAGCCATTTCAATTCAAAAATACAAAATGCAACAATAAATGAAAAGGCAATGACAAGTTCCTACCTGACAGTCCCGACCACCTGCGAGTGCCTCAACGACTGTAACCCGCAACCAGTTGGCCACCCTCCACAGCGCAACGTGCCGAGACGGAACCACCTACATTAAAGTACAAATAAAAATTAAAAACAAATGCAGTCCTATGCAACAAAGATGATCATGGCTTTGAATCTCACCCTCCTCACGAGGTTCTCCCACTCTTTCACGCAAGCATTAGTCACCGCCGCGCTGAACTCACGAAGCTCTGAGACTGTCGTCGAGCCAGCCGCGTCCGTGTACTCGATCACCTCGGGGTAAGCTGGGGGCTCGACGGCCACCACCTTGATCGTTTGTAAAGATCAAATGGTTCATCAATAAGTAACTTGTCATTTCTCAAAATTCAATATAACAAGAAGTAAGCAATGTTTACCACGATCAGTCAGTACACCAATCTCCGACGAACTAACCCTGGGTAATCCTCGCAAGGAAGAAGAAGGGCGTCCCCACTCACACCAGCCAAGTCAACCTCTCTCTCACCGTCATAAGGCTCCCTAAACATTGACGCTAAAGGATCGATGGGGACCGTGAAAGCCTCGTGAGAGCACTACCGAGTCAAACGCTCGCCCAAGTCCCACACGGGTCCCATGGGTGTCCTCAACAGCAACCGAATCGAGCTCCTCGGACTTAGGACCTCAGCCACGAAACATGGTGCGTCCGTGTAGTCAACCTAAAGCCTCGAAACCCACTAAGACAAAGAAACAAAGGGGTTATTCCTATGATTCAGTTCTAGATGATGACATGACAAAGGATCATTGCTTATGATATTTATCCAAAATGAAAGATAGAAAAGAAAGAAGTCGGAGGTACTTACGTGCTCCAGCTGCAGGGCAATCATGCCCCTCCTACAGACATCATAAGATGAACGGTGGGTCTTCTAACCGTCATAACTATTAAAAACAAGGGTCCACTTCAAACGGTCATAACTAGAGTTCTAGACATGTAAATGCAGAAATTCCAAGTGGAGGTGATAGCTTATTCTCTTACGATTCCAACGGTAGGTCACACACCCCAAACAGACAAGTATTGAAGGAGATATGACCATTTTACGAAAAAGGGTCGGACCCGACCCGTCCGGGTTGGAAGTGTCCTGCTCGAGTTTAGGGATCAAACTCGTCCGGGTTGGACTGGACCTCTCCGGGTCCTAGTCAAATTCGCAGGGGTTCAAGCTAAATTTCATCCAAACTTCAAGTTTAAGCCAAACAAGTTTTTGAAAGTCCATAAACCTTAATTAGACTCCTCTAATTAGTTACTAAATTACTTGTTAATTTAGTATTTAATGATCTATGTAACATGCATGCAAATATAAAGACATTTATATAAAAGAAGAAATTTCCTCACATTGATATGAAAATAATATGGGCACAACAAGAACTCTTTCTTGTTGTTCTTGAGCTATAAATATGGATGAACAAGAATAATCTCCAAATTAGAAGACCTCCTTCAAGTTGCACCAAGATGATACCAAATAATCTACCCTTATTATTAACTAGATAATAAGATAGATATTATGCTACTAATATTAGTATATATTACTACACTAGTAATACTTAGGAAATATTAGTATTATGAGAGTTTTAGTGAGAGGAAGAGTTTTAGAGAGAAGTGTTAATTAAGCACAAATGAAGTGGTGAAAAATGAAGAACTATTGTTCATTATATGGCACCTATGGCCGGACCACCCAAGTCCTAATGGCCTCTTATTTTGTTAAATTTATTCATATGCAATAAGGTGGAGAGTAGGAAATGTTAGTATGATTAAAGTATGTAGGTAATGTCACCATCAAAAGGAGAATTGTGTAAGAAGAAAAGAACAAAATCATTTCTTCCTACACATGCCATAACCGGCCACATGTGGCTTATTATGGTCCATTTTGATTTTTGATATTTGTCCCACAAATACTTATTAATCATATGCTTAATTATCTTGTATAATTCAGTGTTAATTTGATCATATAACAATTATATAACATAAATAAATAAATAGCATGTACTTAACTTTTAAGTAATATTTTACCATTATATCAATATATAATGGGTCCCACAATGCTTAGTTAATTTATTTTACAACTCGTTGTAAATATAATTAACTAATTACCTCTATCTCAAAACCTCAACTAATTTAGTAATTTAACGATTAATTACTAAGTTAAATCTTATTTAATCATATTAAAATAAGATGTAAAGTTATTAGTCAATTATCGCATAATTGAAAAATAAACTTAATCGAATTTGAGTTCATAACTCAATTTCTAATAATTAACTCTCGTACATATCAAATATATGTAATGGACTAATTAACTGTATCATATACAAATAATTAGTTACTATTTGGTTTTCATCCTATAGGTGTGACCGAAAGGGATCAGTTGATCACCGCAGTCATACGACAATAACGTCAAACTCTAGTCAGCCAACCGTTATTGATTTACGTTAATCAACTGACTAATCATATATATAGTCAATAAATATCCCAATTATATTCCTTAATGAGATTTATTAAGTGGCGCACTATTGTGGAGGACACCTACTCCAACAATCTCCCACTTGTCTGACACAAGTGTGCGTCACCAATTCTCTTGTCTCTTTATCACATCTCCCACTCAACGCAAGGTGTCTTTCACGTCGTACTTGCGATTGATTATATCTAGAGTGGTTTTCTCGATAGGTAGAGTAACTGTCTGACCGGAAAATCTACCATAGATCTCTTTCCGAGCGTGGCCACGCATTTACAGTAACTTCTCCTCGAGTGGCCTAAAGATGTTTGTACCTAACGTGGGTGGATAATTCGTGTTGATTCATCTACTCTGTATGATGCATATCACCATGACCCAGAAGATGTCCATCGGCATCCTTTTACGGCACGACCTAGAACATCAACCAAAACAAATCGGAAACTGCACTGACTCAGATAGACGGTCGCCAGTAAAAAGAATCGACTCATAGGAATAAAATAGAAGACCCTGCCACGACCATGCATCAAATGATTGATTTAAGGGTCTCTACAAATGTCACTGTCCGACAGAGTGCCATACAGTCTGTCTATGTAAACGACCAGTCATCTCCATGACCCCTGATCGTGCTTGTCGCGAGCCCGATACAAAGATAATTTACCCAGACTAGGCTAATAACAAATTAATGTAATTAGGGAAGTAGGGGTCGATCCTCAGGGAGATGGTGTTTCCTATAGAATGTAAATTTTCTTGCAATTGGGTTTTATCTAATGATTTTCTGGGTTTTGGAGTTTTGATGTCTAAACTAATATAAAGCATAAATGAAAACAAAATAAAAACAAATGAAAACAATAAAGCAAGCGATGAAAAGCATCTAGGGAAGTAGGTTCACACATGTAGATTGACATATTGATGAAATTGGATTTAGAACATGCAAATAATTCATTGTGAGTTCGTAAGAATGATGTGTTCATTACAATCATAGATCAGATGGTCTAGCAGGCTTTTAGGCAATTTACTAGGTCTTAATCCACCATGTCATGCTCTGTCTATCTAATTCCCGTATCTCTACCTTGGAAAAGAATTCCATTCTAGTCAATGATTTTGGCCAAAAATCGTTAACTATCATTACAATCCAAACATACATAGACACAACGTTTTAAAGGCACAATTTCTTTATCCAATTGTCATCTTTTAATCAATCTAACATGGCTACCCTACACCCTAGAAAGGTGACTACTCACTCATGATAATGTCTAAATCTAAAATGATATTAACAATGAAAACTAGGATTGACATGTTTATTTGATTTTGACTCTTTATATGGCGATAATAACGACGCTAATTGACAATCTAGGAAATGAAATGACGATTATAACAACATTAAAATGAATCTAAGATAACATAGATAGAAAATAACAATCAATTAGGAAACAATAAAGGACATTAAACAAAGGATAAAGTGGGAATACCTAGGTGACGATCATGAACGAAAGCGATAACAATAATAGAAATCCCTTGCATAGAATAATCGTTCCTTGATTTACAACACTTGTACCCAACAAAGTAGACTACAAAGATTGAAATTCTTATTGATCTAAGCTAATGTTTTGATATGGAAAGGACATAAATAAACTAAGAACTAAATACTAAAGAAGAAGAAAATGAGAGAAGGGAGGCTAATTCGCCCTTCCTCCTAATCTAGGTTTTGTAAAGAAATGTAGAAGAGAGTTGTGTGTAGAGAGATGTTGAGAAGAGTGGCTGGAGCATCCTTTATATAGCATTAGGGTTTCGTGGGGAAGGGGTCAAGCATTGAACATATAGGACAAAAATAGGAAGTTGAAGCAATTTGTACGGAGCAGCGAACATCCCGGATCGGGTACACACTTCCCCGATCAGGTAAGTGGTCATCTAGAAGCTTTGACTAACGTTTCATCTTCCTTTGCTTATGACTTGACTTCCATCATCCCCCTTGACCTCTTCAATCAAGTTTGTTGATAGGGTTTGATGTAAAGCGATGAATTCTTCCGCCTAATTGATTGATCTTCCGACAACTACGAAACTGTCTTTGCTTTTTCTTTCTTCTCAATTAGTGAACCTTCTTGAAAAGCCTTTCACTTGGTCAAGCTTTCTTCTTCGAATCGTCGGGTTCTAGGCAAATGCTCGGGAATATAGAAAAATGGCGTAGAAACGTCACTTTCCCTACAAAACAGGTTTGCACATAGGAATTCGCCTAGAAGACGATATTAGCTCATAAAATGGCTTAACAAAGCACAAATGACATACAAAACCGAGCTAAATTGGGGGTTAAAATCATACAAATATTCACTTATCAACCCCATGGTGCTGAACCAACCATCGATCGACTTAGAATCTAGTCACTTCGAGACGTCACCTCATTGAGTGACTAGGGATAAAATACTAAGTTCGTCCTATTCACTTGAATAGGGTCCAACATTGTCTTACAATCTATTCGGATAAAAAAAGTATTAAATTTAGTCAAACTAAATAAAAGGAGTTTATAATAAAACTCGAACAATGATAGCAATTATCATATATGAAATAATTAATACAATATTCAATTATTACATATTACATAATCTAAAGGAATTCTGGTACACGTCTCAATCCCATTGTGACGACATGACCATCATGCTTAGCCTTTGATAAAGGCTTGGTTAAAGGATCAGCAATGTTGTCATCTGTCCCAACCTTACAAATGTCAATTTCCTTTCTGTCCATGTAATCTCTAATTACATGATATTTCCTAAGTACATGTCTAGACTTGTTACTAGACTTGGGCTCTTTTGCCTGAAAAATAGCCCCACTGTTATCACAATAAATTATGATAGGATCTTTGGCAGTAGGGACTACTGATAGTCCTTCCAAAAATTGCCGAATCCACACAGCTTCCTTTGCAGCTTCAGACGTTGCAAGGTACTCTGCTTCTGTTGTAGAATCCGTTGTAACGCTTTGCTTGAAACTCTTCCAGCAAACAGCTCCTCCATTCATCATATAAACGTAGCCGGATTGGGATTTCATATCATCCCTATCTATTTGGAAACTGGCATCTGTGTAACCCTTTACACGTAACTCAGTCTCGCTTCCAAACACTACGGAACAAATCCTTTGTCCTTCTCAAGTACTTAAGATGTTCTTTACGGTTATACAGGGACTATCACCTGGATTTGATTGGTAACTTATCTTGTCTGCTCAAAAGCATAGGCAACATCGGACGAGTGCCACATCTAAGCCATACATGATTGATCCAACGAGATGAGTAAGGGATCATTTCATGCGTTCAATCTCCTCGGGTTTAGTAGGGACTCTGACTTGCTCAAGGTGTGATAAACTTCCCATAGGAAGGAACATCCCTCTTTAGAGTCTTTCATGGTGAACGATCAAGAATTTACAAAGAACGTGTCTTGACTCAATGCTAGTAGGCCTTTTAGATCTATCCCCTATAGATCGGATAAATAAGATGCGCTTAGGCCTATCTAAGTTTCTTTCCCTGTGGACAGATGTATCCCTAGCCACTCCTTCACAGAAGTATGTCATCTACATACAAGACTAGAAAAGTTACTTTACTCCCACTAAACTTCATGTATAAACACGGTTCCTCGACGCTTCGAGTGAAACCATTTTGTGTAATTACATGATCGAAACGATGATTCCAACTCCTGGATGCTTGCGTAAGACCATAGATGGATCTCTTAAGTTTGCATACCTTCTTAGGGTTTGATGGATCCACAAAACCTTCAGGTTGTGTCATGTACACTTCCTCTTCTAGAATCCCAGTCAAGAAGGCGGTTTTGACATCCATTTGCCAAATCTCATAATTATGAAATGCGGCAACCGCTAAGATAATCCTTATGGATCGAAGCATGGCGACTGGGGCGAAGGTTTCGTCATAGTGAAGACCATGAACTTGGGTGAAACATTTTGCCACCAATCTAGCTTTGTAAACATCATTATGTTTATCTATGCCACTTTTGATCTTATAGATCCACTTACACTGAAGAGGTCTTACCTCCTTAGGTAAATCAACCAAGTCCCATACTTGATTGTCGTACATAGAATCCATTTCGGATTGCATGGCTCCTAGCCATAGCTTTGAGTCGGCACAAGAAATGGCTGCTTCATAGGTAGTAGGTTCGTTACTTTCAAAAAGTAACACATTATAGGCATCACCTTCGTCTATAATACCAAGGAATCTATCAGGTTGATGACTAATTCTGCTTGACCTCCTAGGTTCCGAAGGAATAATGACCGTGTCAGACGAAGAGGGAACGTTTTCCTCGTCGTCCTTTTCGGTTTGTGGCTCTTAGACTTCGTCAAGTTCAAATTTTCTCCCACTTTGTCTTTTAGAAATAAAATCATTTTCTAAAAAGACTGCATCACGAGACACAAACACTTTGTCCTCGTGTTTATTGTAGAAGTAATAAGCACGTGATTCCTTTGGATATCCTACTAACAGACATTTGTCAGATTTGGGTGCAAGTTTATCGTCAGACTTGTTCTTAACAAAAGCCTCGCATCCCCAAATTCTCATAAACGACAAATAAGGGACTTTCCCTGGCCATATCTCATATAGAGTCTTGTTTGCCGCTTTAGTCGGGCTTCAATTTAGTGATTATATTGCAGATAAGATAGCAAAACCCCAAAAATAATCTGGAAGCTCTGTCAGACTCATCATAGATCGAACCATATCTAATAAAGTTCGATTTCGTTTTTCGGACACACCATTTAATTGAGGTGTCCTAGGAGGAGTCCATTGTGATACTATACCACAATCTTTTAGTTGTGAATCAAATTCATTGTTCAAGTATTCACCACCAAGATCGGATCGTAGGGCTTTAATCTTTTTATTCAATTGGTTTTCTACTTCATTTTGAAATTCTTTGAATTTTTCAAAAGCATCACTTTTATGCCTCATCAAGTAGACATATCCATATCTACTTAAGTCGTTGCTAAAAGTAATGAAGTAGTCATAACCACCTCTAGCTTGGATAGTCATTGGACCGCATACATCCGTCTGTATAAGTCCTAATACTTCACTTGCTCGTGTCCCTTTCCCCGTAAAAGCAGCACGAGTCATCTTGCCTAAAAGACAAGATTCGCATACACCATAAGATTCATAATCGAATGGTTTGAGTACTTTAGATGAAACAAGTCTCTTTATGCGTCATTCGTTTATGTGCCCTAAACGGCAATGCCAAAGGTATGATTGATTAGGTTCACCTATTTTGAGCTTCTTGTTTTCTACATGATAGACCTCTTTTGCAATATCTAGAACATAAATACCTCCAATAGAAATGGCCTCGCCATAAACCATTTCATTAAATGAAAAAGTACAACGATTGTTCTTAATACAAAATGAAAATCCTTCCATGTCTAACACGGAAATGGAGATAATGTTCTTGGTAAGAGTTGGTACATAATAGCAATTATTTAAATACAACTCTAAACCATTAGGCAAAAGAAGAACGTAGGTGCCCACAGAAACTGCGGCTACCTTAGCTCTATTTCCCATGCGCAGGTCCACGTCACCCTTGGCTAGTGCTTGCGCGTCCCTCAGCCCCTGTACATGATTACAAAGGTGAGAACCACAACCGGTATTAAATACCTAAGAAGATGTACTAGCAAAGTTAATATCTATCATATAGAGTGATGTAAGAATTTTACCTGACGTTGTCACACAACCGTCTTTCTTGTCTTTCAAGTATTTGGGGCAATTGCGTTTCCAATGCCCTTTGCCATTACAATAATAGCAATCCGCCTCCGCGTGTTTGTTGATTTTGGGCTTGGGCTTATAAAACACCTTGCTCTTTCCCTTGCCGACTTTCTTGAAAAGAGTCTTACCCTTTCCCCTGTCCTTTTTCACCCCAAGGTTCATGTTCTTCATTTTCATTGAAAAAACGTCCTTGGGTTCACTCCCACTAGCCTCGATGTCCCTCTCCGCTTCGGTGAGGAGGGCATGGAGCTCGTGGAAACTCTTTTCCATGCCATGCATGTTATATTTCACCCTAAATTGGGTGAACTTAGGTGTGAGTGAATGAAGGATTTTACCCACCACCAATTGCTTCGGAATTTTGCACCCTAGACGCTCTAAGGTGTCCGCGTGCTCAACCATTTTGAGTACGTGTGGGCCAACCTTTTGGCCCCTTTGAAACTTAGTGTCAAAGAATTTCGTAGCCGCCTCATATTGGATAATTCGAGGGGCTTGCGAAAACATCGACGTAATCCTCGTGAATTTCGCATATGCAACAAGAGATATGAATTGGAGTTTGAGTTTGGGTGAGATTGACCAAATCAAGACATTCTTGACGTCATTAGCAACCTTCAAATAAAGGTCATATTCGGCCCGAACCACCGCGGACGATCTTGGCGGGGGTTCGGTGGGGGGCTATTCGACCAAGTAGCGAAGCACGTTATCGGATAACGCGGCGCTCTTGATCGTTGATTCCCATTCAACGAAGTTACTACCGTCATCTTTTAGGACACATTTGTCCATGACGGATCTCAACCATGATTCTTTACCCAAGGTTGCGTTGTTGGATGAAGTTGACATTGTGCGAATATGGTTACTACAACAAAAAAAATATATAAACATTCATTTTAAATTTACTTGAAAAACATTTTAACAAGTTTAGCATTTATATAATGATCTCTCACTAAATTATATAAATGATTCCAAGATTCATCTTTAAATAAAAATAGTCATCGCATGCTACCTTTATATAGAAATGGTAAGTCATTACTTGACTTATCTCGTTGGACTATTTTTTATTTGAAGTCGTTGTTGGACTGTTTTTTGTTTTCATAGTTGTTGTGGGACTGTTTTTGATTTGAAGTCGTTTGACTGTTTTTGATTTGAAGTCGTTGGACTGTTTTGATTTGATATTCGTTGTTGGATTGTTTTTTATTTGAAGTCGGGCTGATTTAAAGTCGTTGGACTGTTTTTTATTTGAAGTCGTTGGACTATTTTTTTTTATTTGAAGTCGTTGTTGGACTATGTTTTACTTGAAGTCGTTGGACTGTTTTTGGATTAGAAGTCGTTGTTGGACTGTTTTTGATTTGAAGTCATTGGACTGTTTTTGATTTGAAATCGTTGGACTGTTTTTTATTTGAAATCGTTGGACTGTTTTTGATAGTTTTTGGTATGTTTGCACTAAAAATTTGGTTTGACCCTCGGGTGTGCTAGTTTTCTAGCACCCATAGCAAGGGTATTAAGATTTTTCGCATAGTATGCAATTTGTCTTTATCTAGTAGTCATATGTGTTGGAGTAAGTGTCCTCCACAATAGTGCATTTATATAATAAATCTCATTTGGAATATATGTGGCATGATTAGTATATTTTGATACTCCACGTCAGTTGATTAACGTAAATCGGTAACGCTCGGCTGACTAGAGTTTGACGTTATTGTCGTATGATGGCGGTAATCAACTGATCCCTTTAGGTCACACCTATAGGATGAGACCAAAATAGAATACTAATTATTTGTATACGATACAGTTTAATTAGAGCATTACATATATTTAATATGTACGTTTAGTTACGAGAGTTATTTATTGGAAATTGAGTAAGGAACTCATTCCACTTAAGTTTATTAGTCAATTATACGATAACTGACTGAATAAATTTTACGTCTTATTTTAATACGATTAAATAAGATTTAATTTAGTGATTTATCGTTAATTCATTAAACTAGTTGAGGTTATGCATATATTTTGAGGTAGAGGTAATTAGTTAATTATATTTACAAAGAGTTGTAAAATAAATTAACTGGCCATTGTGGGACTCATTATATATTGATATAATGGTATAATATCACTTAAAAGTTAAGTTTAGATTATTTATTGATTTGAGTCATATAATTGTTATATGATATAATTAACACTTAATTATACAAGATAATTAAGCATATGATTAATAAGTATTTGTGGGACAAATATCAAAAATCAAAATGGTCCATATTGGACATAAGTGACCGGTTTTGTACACATAAAAGACAATGATAATTGTCTTGAGTGACTTGCACATAAACACACTGGATAATGACATATCCTACAAGCTTTAATCATTGATTTAACTCTACACTCAAGCCATCTTGCATGTGAATAAAATAAGTAAAATTGAGCTCAATTGTAGCTCAAGTGGACCGGCCATTTTGGCCTTCAAATAGAACAAGAGTTGTTCATTTTTCATCCACTTCATTTTTGTGTTTTTATTCTAACTTCTCTTACTTACTCAACTTCTCTCTAAAACTTACATGCAAACTAATATTCTCTACATATTACTAGTGTAGTAATACAATAATATTAGTATTATTATTTCTTACTTATTATCTAATTAATAATAAGTTAAGATTATTTGGGTTTAATCTTGGGTGCAACAAGAAGGAGACCTTCTACTTTGGAGGTTGTTTTATGGAGGATCATCCATTAATTTCATGCTCAAGAACAATAAGAAGGAGTTCTTATTGTGCCCATATTGAACCGAAAAATCCCAATGTAAGGATGTTTTGGTCTTATCTTTTCTTTTATGCTTTTATATTTGCATGCATGATAACTAGATCCTAAATCATTAAGTTAATGTAATTTAAAGAACTAATTAGAGGAGTCTAATTAGAGGTCTAGGACTTTCAATATGAAATATAGGAATTGACGAATTGGGTAGAAAATGGAGTCTCCAAACCAAGAGGTCACGTAGAGACACAACGATCAAGGAATTTTCGCACCACAAGATATGAAAAAGGCGGTAAATGCACGCTCTCGTTAAGGGTTATTCTGAGAGGTCGAGTGATCAAAACTAAAGAGATACTACCTAAAGTTTTTTGAGTCTATTCTACTAGTTAAGGGTAAAAAGTAAAACAAGTGACTAATAAAATTTATATGTGCTCTTTTTTTCTTTTTTTATTTTAATAACTCCATTTGGGCTTTGCTCGGGTTGATGAACACTGCTTGACTAGTTCCCGACATCTTGGAAACTGAGGTAAAAGACCGACGATGGATCAAAACACGATCGACCATTCTAGCACACTTACTCAAAAGGACTCGACTTGTGAAGTGGGAGTGTGCCTCTGTGTTTAAGTGAGTTTTGAAAATGGCTAGTTTTGAAATGTTTGTCCTAGGCAACCGTAGTGTGGTTGTAGGAGTGATGACTCGAAGTGAAGAGTGACTTGAGTTTTGAAGTGGGTGTGTGCCACTATGTTATGTGAGTTTTGAAAATGATAAGTTTCGAAATGTTTGTCCTAGACAATTGTAGTGTGGTTGTAGGAGTGATGACTCGAATTGGAGAATGACTCGACTTGTGAAGTGGGAGTGTGCCACTGTGCTAAGTGAGTATTGAAAATGATAAGATTTGAAATGTTTGTCCTAACCAACCTATTGTGGTTGTAGGTGTGATGACTCGAAGATGATTTTGACTGAATATTTGGGCAGAGTTTTGATTCATTTTACGCTATTTCAGGCCACCTTTGAAAATGTTTTAGCATTTTGAAAAGGATTTTGTTTTTGAAAAAATTCGTCATGGTTTTATTTACAAAATGGTGATCACGTAGAGGTTATACACATTTATACAGGCATTATAACGGTATGTTGAGTGCATTTAAAATGGTTTTGGCTTAAAGGGTGGGTTGCCATACTAAGTAATCAAACCTGGGGTCTGGGTGAGGTACGGGCCTAACATGAGTAAGGTCGGTTCCTATTCCATTTCCTTGAGTAGTGAAAGCTCTTGATACTAACATGAGTATGTATCGGGGTATGGTTGACGTCAATCAATATCCGTCCTAAGGCCCAGATAACAATTTGCACCGTCCGGACAGGACGATTGATCGAAATGGGTTGGGTTGAGCCTAGGAAGGCCGAATAAAACGACCTAAGAAGGTCATGTAATGAAAACCGATAATTGTCTCGTACAAACTATTCTCTAACCTTGTTCAAGTTTCACCTTGGGTAACACGTAAGTGTATATTCCCCAGCGGAGTCGCCAAACTGTGATACACGGATTGTGGATCCTTGCCGAACTGTAGTACACGGGGAACCACGGAGGGACGCACACATGATGGAAACGAGGGACAAGCCTAGTGATACGCATATGTGGATTCGCCACCAATTTTTATGGAAAAATGGAACCGTTCGAATACTTTATGCCATGTCAAGACACAAACTAATGACAAGAACACTAAGAACTCGTTACCCTTAGCATTCTATGTCTAGACTGACTCTCGTGGATGCCAATGAACACGGATGTTCACATAGATCTAGAGTAAGGGGTGAGGGTACGTATTAGGAAGTTCTTTAATCGAACACCTAATTCCGCCCGCCTCGATAGCGGCCTCTACTAATGATTAGGGAAATCGTTCATAATTGACATGTCATTGGTTATATGCATGCAACATCCACGTTTTCATCCTAGCATGTGAATCAAAATCTGTCAGTGAACATCTAATTTAACATTCAATTATGTCGAAATTGGGAATTTAGAATTGATTACATATGAGAAGACAATTAAATCATCCAATTACAATAATTAAATGTGAACTATAAAATAAATATTACAACTGATTACATTGAATACGGGATCTATGTGAGGAATATACCCAAAACGGATGTTTGAAAGAAAAGAAAAGAAAATAAAATAATTTGACGGATTAGCAGCGATACTAGGTCTAATAGTTGATTAATTAGATAACTAGGCTACGTCGAGACGACAAAGGAAGTTCAGAGACAGAAACCAGCCCAGAACGGGAGCAGCAGCAAGTGCGCCCTTTGGAAGATGCGCAGACCTGCTGCGTATGTTCTTGAGTTGGGTTCTGGCTGTGAAGCCAGAATCGCAATCTGATAATGTTCGTTGGTATTTGCGATTTATTGTGGAATTTTGACTCAAATAAAAGTGATTTAATAAGTTAAATTACAAGACTAATTGTATCAATAACGAATCTTAAAGACTTGATACGAATAAATCGAATCTCTAAAACCAAAATTTGACTTAAGAGACTAAAACCCACTAATATTGACTATTAGGGATCTAAGTCAAGAACAAACGATTTATGAAAGATAAATACAATTAAAGAATGAAATAAGAAAAGGAAAACAAATGATTGAAAAAGGTTTCATTCGACCGAGTGCCCCGCCTTGGAGTGCTCCCGTTCTCTTTGTGAAGAAGAAGGATGGTTCCATGAGACTTTGTATTGACTACCGTGAGTTGAATCGAATTACAATCAAGAACAAATATCCTTTGCCAAGAATTGAAGATTTGTTCGATCAACTAAAGGGTGCTTCTACTTTTTCCAAGATTGATTTGAGATCCGGATACCACCAAATTCCCGTTCGTGATGCCGATATACTAAAGACCGCTTTTAGTACAAGATATGGTCATTTTGAGTTCAAGGTGATGCCGTTTGGTTTGACTAATGCTCCCGCTATTTTCATGGATCAAATGAACCGCACTTATTGTGAGTATCTTGACAAGTGTGTAGTGGTTTTCATCGATGACATCCTTATTTTCTCCAAGACCGAAGAAGAGCGTGCTATTCATCTTAGGACCATTTTAGGTGTCCTTCGTCGTCAAAAGTGGTTTGCTAAATTCTCCAAGTGTGAATTTTGGTTACCTAAGGTGTCCTTTCTTGGACATGTAATCTCTAAAGAAGGTGTGATGGTAGACCCTTCTAAGATTGAAGCCGTGGTTCATTAAAGAGTCCAACCGATGTTAGAGAAGTCCGACGTTTTCTTGGTTTAGCTGGTTACTACCGTCGATTTGTCAAAGATATCTCGAAGCTTCCAAGACCGATGACTCAATTTTTGAAGAAAGAAACCAAATTCGTATGGAATGAAGCTTCTGAAGCCGCTTTTCAAGAATTAAAGAAAAGATTGACTACCGCTCCAGTGTTGACTTTACCTAAAGATGGTGTAGACTTTGATGTCTATTGTGATGCTTCCAAGATGGGATTAGGTTATGTACTTATGCAAAATAGGAAAATGCTTGCTTATGCCTCGAGACAGTTGAGAGTTCATGAAGTGAACTACCCTACTCATGATCTGGAATTAGCCGCTGTGGTCCATGCCTTGAAAGTGTGGAGACAATATTTATTGGTGTTCATTGTCGCATTTTTACCGTCACAAGAGTTTGAAGTACATTTTTACTCAAAAGGAGTTGAATATGAGACAAAGAAGATGGTTGGAATTGGTGAATGACTATGACTTTGAATTACTATACCATGAAGGGAAGGCCAATGTTGTTGCCGATGCTCTTAGTAGGAAATCTTCTCATGCCTTGAATGCTATGTGGGTGCTACCCGATGATCTTTGTACCGAGTTTCGACAGTCAAAATTGGAGTTCGTGGAACGAGGATTCGATTATTTTGGTGCTATGGTCGCCGAACCCGTGCTTCTCCACGAGATCCGCGAAAGCCAAGTTGATGATCCTACCTACAAGTCCATTCAAGCCAAGCTTATAGCAAGAAAAGCCAAAGACTTCAAGGTCGATGACAAAGGTGTCCTTCGACTCCATGACCGAGTGTTCGTGCCTAATGCTCTTGACTTGAGGAAGCGAATTCTTGATGAAGCTCACCTTTCTCCCTACTCTATCCACCCCGAAGATGATAAGATGTATAAAGACTTGAAGCTACAATTTTGGTGGCCGAATTTGAAAAGTGATGTTGTGTCCTATGTTGGGAGATGCCTTACTTGCCAATAAGTGAAAATCGAACACAAGAGGCCCGGTGGATTGCTACAACATTTGGATATTTCACTATGGAAGTGGGAATCTATTTCTATGGATTTTGTCATGGCTTTCCCAAGAAGCGTTGGAAGTAAAGATGCCGTATGGGTTATTGTTGACCGCTTGAGCAAGAGTGCCAGATTCATCCTGATCAAGGAGCTTGGAGTTTAGATCGACTAGCCAAAGCCTATGTTGATGAAATTGTCAGATATCATGGTGTTCCCAAGGAAATCATATCCGACCGACACCCGAGGTTTTGTTTTTAATTTTGGAAGGCCTTACAAGAAGCCATGGGTAGTAAGTTGTTGATGAGTACCGCTTTCCATGCCGCTACCAATGGTCAAACTGAGAGGACTATCCAGACGTTAGAAGACTTACTTAGGGCTTATGCACTCTACTTCCAATCTGATTGGGAAAAGAGTCTACCGTTGGTGGCGTTTTCTTACAACAATAGCTACCATGCCTCGATCAAGATGGCTCCTTACGAAGCTCTCTATCGAAGGAAGTGTCGAAGTCCTATTTGTTGGAATCAATTGAGTGATGTTCGTGATTTAGGTCACGATGTTCTTGTTGAGACCAGTGATCATGTGAAGGTCATCTGTGATAGGATGAAAGCTGCTCAAGACCGACAAAAATCTTATGCCGATGTCCGAAGAAGACCGTTGGAATTTGTAGTTGGAGATAAAGTGTTCTTAAAGGTATCTCCGATGAATGGTGTTAAAAGGTTTGGTGTAATGGGTAAACTGAGCCCGAAATACATTGGACCCTTTGATTTTATGAAAAGAATTGGTGCCTTAGCGTACAAGTTAGACTTGCCCCTGAATTTGAGCAACGTTCATGATGTCTTCCATGTTTCTCAATTGAGGAAGTACATTAGTGATCCAAGCCATGTTCTTCAAGCCGAATTTCTCGAGCTAGAACTGAATCTGTCCTTCGAAGAGAAGCCAATCCGCATTCTACATCGCAAGGACAAGAAGTTTAGAAGTAAAGTGGTGCCTTTAGTGAAAGTTTTGTGGAGATGTAGTAATGTTGAAGAAGAGACGTGGGAACCATAAGCTAACATGCGTGCTAAATATCCAAGCCTATTCGATTAAGGTATTTTTCTTTCGCTCAAGTTTCGAGGGCGAAACTTTTTAAAAGGTGGGGTGATTGTAACACCCGCAAATGTACCCTATTTTTATCTTAAAAATATTATACGGATATTAGTTAGCGTAATTTTAGATTTAGTTTAGAACTTAGTTTCCCGTATCTAATTTAGTAAATCCGAGTTCGTATTCGGACTCTACTCGGAATTCCGTGTGGGTTATGCCTTAAGCCGAATTTTGGGCTTTTTCCCCATATTTCTCCACTCACCTTATTTAACCCTAACTCCCTCAATTTTCCACTCACCTCTTCTTCCTCACCAAGCAACCAAAACCCTAACCACCATTTTTGGATCAACTCATTTTCATCACTACTCATTCATTCTTCACCCAAATCTTCTTATTTTCATCATAATATTCCTCTCTTATCCTCCTCTACCTTGTGTGGTAATAAAATTACCGTCTTTCTCATTTTCAATTTTTCCGCCTTTCTCAAAGGTGAATTTTATTCATCTTTTGTTGTCTATGTGTAGGTGGAGACCTTCAAGACCCCGACAAGGATTACTACCAAGTGGAGGAGGACCTAGAAGACGATTGAAGACGCACAAAGGTAACGGTGAAGGGTTACTCGGTATCAATACGTGTTTAAATGCTTTAATTGATGTTACCCAACGTTAAGTAACGATTACTATGCATTTAATGTAGTTTGATGTTAGTAAATGTGTTAGAATTGAATGAGTAGCTATAGAATTTGTGTTGGGTGATGATTGTTGATGATTGTTGATGATGGTTGAGGATTGTTAATGTTTGTTTATGATTATTTGGTTGTTTGATGATTTTCGTGCATATGTAGTCCTAGTCGGCCGACCGGCCGCCAGTTAGCCGACCGGCTGGGATTGTGGCTGATGTGAAATTGATATTTTAAAGTGTTTTGGTATTATGTAAGTCCCAGCCGGCCTACCGGCTGCCGGTCAGCCGACCGGCTGGGACACCCCCATCTTTTCTTCTATTTTCTCATTTGGCATGTGTTCCCAGCTGGGTAGCCAGCGGCCGGTTCCCTTTACTGGCTGGGACATCCTTGTATTTTTGATAGTTTTCGATTATTGCAGAAGTGCCAGCCGGATAGCCGGCGGTCGGTCACCTTGACCGGCTGGCACCCCCTGTGCTCCCTTTGTTGGAGTAAGTGTCCTCAACAATAGTGCGATCACATAATTAAATCTCAATTAAATCTTAATAATAAGAATACAAAGGGGTGATGAATATTATAGTCAACTGGTCAACATAAATCGGTAACGATTGGCTCAATTGAGTTTGACATTACTGTCGTATGACGGTGGCGATCAGTTGATCCCTTGAGGTCACACCTAAAGGACAATCCCCTAATCATGTATATTAATTAATTGTATAGTGATACAGATTAATTAATCCCTTAAAATGAACCAAGTTCAAATTGTGAGTGAGAAATATATCTTATTGTAATATGATTAAATAAGATTCATTTTGGTAATTTAATTGTTATATTACTAAGAATGCATTATGTTTATAAAACATTTGAGATAAGTGAAATTGGTCGATTATAATTACAAACTGTTGTAGATTATATTAACCAAATATGAGATAACCCATTTTATTTACATGTAATTATTAAATGTGACTTAAAATGTTAAGTCCAATTTATTTGTTATGAAATTGCATTTAAATTAGTTAAATATACATTTATAAGCCTAATTACATGTTACATGTCACATGTCACACTTGTGACAAATGACAAATTGCAAAAATAAAATGGACACCCATTTTATATGGGTACACCGGTTTTGTGGTGATGGTGGGTAGTTTTTTAGTTTGTAATTTTATTCTAATTAAGAATTAGAACAAATGATTACTACAATGACCCATACACTCAACCTAACATTGTTAAGAACAATGTGAAAATGACAACACCCCACCCATGTGGGTGTGTGTGTGTGACCGGTTTTGAGCAAGCAATATAGGGCTTGTTTTTCCTCTTATTTATACAACACTATCTCATATAATTAATGACATGCAAAAATTCTCTACATCTCTCTACATTCTTACACTAAAAAGAAAGCTTAAGAAGCCTCATATTTCTAGTGTTCATATTTTTCTAGTAACATTACTAGTGTAGTAATAAGAGGTTATTAGATTATTTTAAGGGAGACTACCATAATTTACTAGTGTAGTATCTTTTAGTAGTGATTAAGGGGTAGTCTTGGGTGCATCTAATAGGAGTGTTCTAACACTTAGAACTTGGAAGTTCATCCCTAACATTATAAGCTCAAGAACAAAGTAGGAAGGAGTCCTATTTTGTGCCCATATTTGTCATAAGATCAATGTAAGGAAAAGTTCTTCTTATCTTTGTCTTATTTTGTTATGCATGCATAAGATTTATTTAGTTTAAGAGTAAAATAAATGTATAATGATATTAGAAGTGTCTAATATTGAGTTTAAGAAACTTACAAGCGGTATCAAGAACCAAGGTTGTTGCATGCATAATCGATTTATAGTTTTTTCGAGTTATGGTAACTTAATGAAAACTAGTAATTTGTGTTTTATAAGATAAAATCACAAAGTTATTTGCATGTCAATATATTCTGGTCCTAATATGATGATTTATGGAAATTTATAGTGCTCAAATATGATTTTTAGTATTTTTATTACATTTTAATGAGTAAAATGATGTTTAAAATGCTAAAAATAGTTAGACTTATCTTCTGACCATGAAAGTTTAACACAATATCACACATGCATTTTACTTACTGTATGTAAAATTTCGTGTGAAGTGGATTTGTTTCGTATGATTTATGAGTTTTATATGATAAAATGAAATAAATAAAGGTCAAATGGTTAAAAATACTTCCGCTTTCAATCTGCCTATGAAATTTTATTATGTTGTCACATGCATGTTTTCATGTCAGACAGGAAAATTTCAGACAGATTTGATTTGTCTAGCATGATTTATGAATTTTTAATGTAAAAATGGCATAAATAGTGACTAATTTAGCAAATATAGCTAAAATAAATTTTCATGACAAGAGAAAATTATTCCTGGTTGCATAAATGTCCCACATTTCAGATCTAAAGTTGAAAATTTAATATGATTAAGTTTTGCATGCTTTATGTATTTTATTTGATAAAACCGATAAAGCGCAACCATTTTTCTCTAAACCGATTCGAAATTTTTAAACCATGAATTTTGACATTATGAGTGTCATGGAAATGTTCCAGAATGTACAAAAAATTAAAATTCAAATTTTGAAATTATTGTAATTAAATTTGGATTTATTTGATTAAAATATGATTTTAAAAGTCTAATATGAGCAATTATATAACAACAAGTTGAATTATTGTCAAAAATTGAGTGATGACTAATTTTTGAGGCCTAAATGAGTTGGGATAATTAACTTGGACTTAAATATGATTTAAGTATTGTTTGGTGATTTTAAAGTGTTATTATCACGCATTTCCGTAAAACCGGGTTATATTCGATATAAACCGTTAAATAGAGCGATTTGGCATTTAACATGAGCATGTTTTATACATATTATAATGCTGCATTTTTATTTATGAATGTCATATTTTCAATTTATGAATGTCATATTTTGGTTTATGTAATTTGGAATTATGTAATTTTTCCTTGTATGGCCTTAGTTTTAATCGATATTGCCCGAAATGTAAGGGAATATTGATTCGGTTGTAATTTAATGTGATCTCGAATCACTTTTATTGTATTATTTTATTTTACAAATGTATAATAGGAAATTATTGTAATTTTATTATATATTTTGTAACTAATTGTAAAACCGGAGTTTCCCAAAGACGGTGCCATTCGGAAAGGAGTTCCGAGAGAGAGACGGTGACCTTGGGAGGCGTGCTTATGAAGTTCAAGGGACCAAAGGAGTTGGTTTCCAAACTTGTAATAGATTATATGATTTTCTATTCTAGGAAAGGCCATACTAGGAGTTTTATTTTTATGCTTGCATTTTTATTTAATATGTTTGCATGCATTGCCAAATCGCCATAACATGACATGCATATTTATCGAGTATTCAATCGTGTCAATTTAAATAATCGTTAATTCATCGATTTAGTTCACTTTAACATGATAGATTATAAATTGACATGACCTCTCATAATAAATAATTGAGATCAAGCCTTACCAAATGTAGAACCCATGAATCTCAATTTCACAAAGAAGTAGGCTCGGCTCACCGGGGTGCTAAACTTGTTCATATTTATACAACACTATCTCATATAATTAATGACATGCAAAAATTCTCTACATCTCTCTACATTCTTACACTAAAAAGAAAGCTTAAGAAGCCTCATATTTCTAGTGTTCATATTTTTCTAGTAACATTACTAGTGTAGTAATAAGAGGTTATTAGATTATTTTAAGGGAGACTACCATAATTTACTTGTGTAGTATCTTTTAGTATTGATTAAGGGGTAGTCTTGGGTGCATCTAATAGGAGTGTTCTAACACTTAGAACTTGGAAGTTCATCCCTAACATTATAAGCTCAAGAACAAAGTATGAAGGAGTCCTATTTTGTGCCCATATTTGTCATAAGATCAATGTAAGGAAAAGTTCTTCTTATCTTTGTCTTATTTTGTTATGCATACATAAGATTTATTTAGTTTAAGAGTAAACTAAATGTATAATGATATTAGAAGTGTCTAATATTGAGTTTAAGAAACTTACACCCTTCTCCATTTCTTTCCTTAAACTCTCACTTATAATAGTTTGTACGGTTCGTTTATCGTATAAATTTACGTAAGAGCATTAAATATTCAATGTTTAGAATATATGATATCCCACTCGCTTATATCGCATGTTTCGTGACGGTTTTTGATATGTTCCCCTTTGAGTCGGTTCTACCAATGTTTTGATTTGAGCACTAATCGTTGAGTGCTATGAACTCTCATTCCCAAACTATACCTCCTTCCTCGTTAGACTGGAATGTCGGAACGAGAAGGTGTATCCTTAATGCTTGTATACATGTTTTAGTGGGGATATGACGATGTTGTTGGGAGGCGAATGCAGTGCGTTGATCGACCCGGCCGTCAAATGTCGTATCCTTGCAAGGTGGTGTCATTGCATGTAGCATACTGCTAGATTATGATTCTCGTGCTCTTTCCGCCTCTTTCGTGTAGTTATTACCGAATTTGGGGTACTCGGCTTCTGTGTTTGACCGAGTCTTGGATGCGAAATGTGTATCGCATGTCGAATCGGAACACGTTTATTCCGAGAGTCTGGCCAAGTTTAGACTAGGAATGTATTATTATCATCGTCCTATCGGGAGGAAATGAGTCTTTCATATACGAAACGTTTATCGTGTATGGTCGAGGGAACTATTTATCCCGTGGACGTGTTTTGATCATTCTTGCTATGTACATGGTGCTAGTGCGTGTCATTAACCGTGAGAGGTTATGTTACCATATTCGTATGTGTGGATGGATGTTTATATGTTGATTATTTGTGACCGTTGGATGACTTGGCGTGGTTTATATGTCGAGTCTTTATCTTATCAAGTATATGCCACTAAGGGTGAGATGTAAGCCCTAGTGTGTATATAGTTGCCTAAGGTTGTCTTCCCAAAGTCTGTCTATAATCTGATGCTTACAGTTTTGTACTTCATGCGCCTATATCTTAATTTATTGAAATGCATTTATACTTCTCGTAATTCATATATATATATATATATATATATATATAGTAGCTTCTACATGTTTATTACCGTTTAAGTATGTTATTTGTGATATGGCTGGGAGAACCCGGAGTTAATCCCCACCGACTGTGGCTTTCATGTTTCATGAATGAACATGTTGCTTGGTTGGATTTTGCTTATTTTTGGGTTCAGGTGTGAGCTAGCGAGCGTTGAACTTGACTATTCACCCATAGGCGTTCTTAGCTAGTTTGCCAAACAACTTTTATGTTTGATAACGTTTTGAGAGACTACGTCTCTTTGTAGTATGTTATACTTTAGTTTTTATTTATTTGACATACCGCGTACTCTTCTTTTGGCATGTAAAAAGTTTCAAAAATATCGTATTTTCCGCTATATAAATTGCATGATTGTTATGTTTTATTTCCGCTATCGCGAGGGTTGTCACACAAATCGGTTTGGCGGATGATATTGGGGTCAATATAGTCGGGTCGTGTACGGTACTCGAGAGTAGAAAGGCGATCAAAGCACTCCTTCACGTGATTTGCTTGGGGTGCGAGGCATGAATCAAAGTTCCGAACCTTCACAGATAGAGCCTATGTCGCGTCGCACATATCCGCACCACTCTTCACCAAAGCACCTCCTTGGCTAACCAAAAATTGCATCCGATCCCGTTGCCTAAATTAGTCTTGTCGAATATCGACAACATTCCTCTCAATTTTAGCAAGGCAATCATCAACTCCCGTCATCCATCCCCTCAACTCACCATTCACACCCGACCTTCCACGGTCACGGGTTTTGACTACCTTGTCAACAACCGCAAGTATTTTCTTGTCTTGCGCATCAAGGCGCTCCATAACCTTCCCCATAAACAATTCTAACTTTGATTCAATACCCGAGAAATCAACAACATGCGGTTTAACATCAATCGAACCACCCTTTGATTGAAAAGCCAATTCCGGACCCAATGCCTCCATTTTCATGAATTTCAAATAAGTATCATTCATATCATCTTTAAAATTGACGCCATAACTAGTCAAATCAACAACCCCCTTAGCCTGAAGAACCTGAGACACCCACATGCCATAGGGTAAGTCTAGGGTCATATAGACCTTATCTTTGGTGACGGAGAAACTAGTTTGAGAAATTATAGAAAAAACAAGAAAAGCAAGGTTGACACGGTTACCTTCCAACCAATTCTTAACCTCTATCATCTCATAACACGCAATCTTATCCCGTCCACCCCAACGCGGAACCACCGTATTCCACCGAAATTTCAACAGAAATTTCAACTTTGGGGACAAATTCCCCGCCAACACACAACTTGATAACGTAGCCCGATCATCAAAGTAATGTTTAACATCCAACTAAGCCGTGTCCGGCAGTTCGTCCCATGACGTACTTGGGTCAATTTTGATTCCATTATCAGGAACCAACAACAGAGTACAAAAATCGTCAATGGAAACCGAAACTGCTCGGCCATTCACCACGGCATGCAAAACTCAAGATTTCAAAGAAGTAAAAGCATAAAATTGAATTACCTCGATCGGATATATAGGGCCTGAAAACTGAGACACTTGCTCCCACTCTTGAAAATTCAAGAAATCGTTGAAGAATGTCAAAGCTTGATATTTTTGACACCACGCCTTCGGGAAACTACGACCTCCATGAATACCATATTTTGCAACCCGGTTAACCAATTTTCATTCTTCCTTTGTTAGACGAAGCTTATCAAGTCCGGATGCCGTTTCTTGAGGTGAAACCCCGCGAAACAGAGGGCATTTTGTTCCCTCGATTTCCGTGTTTTCTTTGTCCTTATTAGCATCATCTTGTACCCTATTCTTCCCCTTATTTAATCTACGCCTTTATGTACCTTCAAGAACCAAACCTGACTCGGTTTTGGTCAAATTAGGTGATTTTTGGTTTGGTTTAGGAGAGAGATTAGTGTTGGAGTAGGTGTCCTCCACAATAGTGCGCCACATAATGAAATCT
>JAIUZE010075204.1:49085-76823 GCA_022085475.1 Heliosperma pusillum
CTTATGCCTGTTTGTAGACGTATTGGTATTTCATGTTTGTATGATTCTATGAGTTCTAGAAGGTGAGATGCAAGCCGGCTAGGATTGATAGAGTTTGGATTACCGATTGTTAACTGATTCACATGATTACGTGTTGATTAGGGGTTGAGTGTATCACGGCCATGTTTCTGAGAGGAACCTCTGAGCTAGCATACCAGCTTCCCTACCTCGAGGTATAGTTTATTATCGGTTTCACATGATAGCTTTCACATGCTAGGTTATTTGTTAGTTATCTGTTTCATAACATGAAAAGCATATCATATATGTTTAAGTTTTGTATTGTCTATATACATTGCTTTTATGTTTTCATGTTTCATTAAACTCGACATTTCGTGGCTGGGAGAACTCGGAGTTACTCCCCACTGACTGTGGCTTCCGTGTTTATATTTAATGCGGTCGAACAGGTGGTGATGCATACTTTGGGTACAGTGACGAGCTAGCGAGCGAAGTATTTACCTTGGACCTATATTCGGTTCTTAGATTGTATATTATTATACACTCTTTTATTTCCGTATTTATACGGGAGATATGTCTCCCGTCTTGTATAATTCTTATGTATAATATTAATTTTCTTTTGTAATGAACCTTTTATTTATGACACCCTTCGTTAGGTATTTAAATTATTTTTTTCTTTCCGCAAATTTGAGGGTGTCACCCTCACCATCCAACATAAGACTACATCTAAGGGCTTAAAGGACCCTTGAAATAACAACAAATGAGATACAAAAGTCTACTAGTAAGACGAGCAAAACAGACTGCACAACTTCAGAAAAAAAGCAACTGAAAAGCAAGTTTGTCTCCTTTCCTGAAATGGCATTGTTTGAGCAGTTTTTCTTGGGGCTGTTTTGGCTGTCTGGTGCTTCAAATGGAACCTTGAGAGGGACTTCTAAGCTCCTTCCAACGTCCTTATTAATACTACTAAGGGTCACACAAAAGTAAGATGCCTTTGTTCATCCATTGGTATTGAAACCAGCCTGGCTCTCAAAGTGACTGATTAACTTGTGGGCTGTTTTACTTGAACTTCCAAGGATAATTTGGAAAACTTATCCTGGACTTTTTTGTAGCTAAGGACCTCAACTAGATGGGAAAAGAAGTTGGAGCCCTTGCTTGGAAAATTGCTGTAGGATATGTGGCCTGGAACTGGTACTGGTGTCTGTGGAATCCTTCTGGCTGTTGTTGATTTGGGACCTTGTTACTCTGGTTGGCATGGCTTGTGTAGATGTTGTTGTTGCTTGATCATGAGCCTTTGATGGTGTCATAACTTTATTGTGTGTTGCTTGGACATGGTTACCTTTTGTTGCTTTTGAAAACTTAGTTGTTTGGACTTGATCTGCCTTAGACTGAACATGGGTGTCTTTGTTGGTTGTTGTCTGAACTGGATTGCCAAATGAGGTTGCTCCCCTAGCTCCTGCTTCACATAATAAATCTTATTAAGGAATATAATTGGGATATTTATTGACTATATATATGATTAGTCAGTTGATTAACGTAAATCAATAACGGTTGGCTGACTAGAGTTTGACGTTATTGTCGTATGACGGCGGTGATCAACTGATCCCTTTCGGTCACACCTAAAGGATGAAATCCAAATAGTAACTAATTATTTGTATATGATACAGTTAATTAGTACATTACATATATTCGATATGTACGAGAGTTAATTGTTAGAAATTGAGTTAAGAACTCAAATTCGATTAAGCTTATTTTTCAATTATGCGATAATTGACTAATAAATTTATATCTTATTTTAATACGATTAAATAAGATTTAACTTAGTAATTAATCGTTAAATTACTAAATTAGTTGAGGTTTTGAGATAGAGGTAATTAGTTAATTATATTTACAAGGAGTTGTAAAATAAATTAACTAAGCATTGTGGGACCCATTATATATTGATATAATGGTAAAATATTACTTAAAATGTTAAGTACATATTATTTATTTATTTGTGTCATATAATTGTTATATGATCAAATTAACACTTAATTATATAAGATAATTAAGCATATGATTAATAAGTGTTTGTGGGACAAATATCAAAAATCAAAATAGACCAAAAATGGCCTCACATGGGCGGTCAAGTGAGTAGTGGTGAGGTGATGATGGTTGCTTTTGTTCATGCTCACAAGTCACATGTGATTATGACATGAATAGTAACCTAAAATCATTTCATACAAACACTAATCTAAAATAGACCACTTTGCATGTGATTAAAATAAGCAAAATAAGACCCTTGTGAGACTCTTAAGGACCGGCCATATTGCCTATAAAAGGGCAATATGGTTTTTCATTTTGTTTGTTCATTCTTGCTTGTTTTTCTTCATCTCTCAAAAACCCTTCTTCTCACTAAAACTCTCATAATACTAATATTTACTAAGTATTACTAGTGTAGTAATATATTCTAATATTAGTAGTATAATATCTATCTTATTATCTAGTTAATAATAAAGGTAGATTATTTGGTATCATCTTAGTGCAACTTGAAGGAGGTCTTCTAGTTTGGAGATTATTCTTGTTCATCCATATTAATAGCTCAAGAACAACAAGAAGGAGTTTTTGTGTTTATTTCCATATCAATGTGAGGAAATTTCCTCTTTTATATAAATGTCTTTATATTTGCATGCATGTTACATAGATCATTAAACACTAAATTAATAAGTAATTTAGTAACTAATTATAGGAGTCTAATTAATTTCTATGGACTTTCATGTGGTAAGAGCTGCTTGTAGCATGCATGTTCATTTTGGACATTTTTTATTAAAGTTATAAGATAACTAATAAATCAAAACTTTTAAGTTAAAATATGATTCTGATGAAACATTTTGGTGCATGTATACCTACTGACCTCAAAATGTTTGTGGTCTTATTTCGTGATTATAGGGATTCATTTGCTATTTATTTTGATTTTTGGCTTTTAAACCGAGTTAACATGCATTTTATGAGTTAAAACTTAACTAAATATAGTTGCATGTTGATTCTGGCCATGAAATTTTAATATGATCTCACATGCATGTCTTACATGTTGTATGTAAAATTTCGTGACTTTTAATTAAGTATTGCATGTTTATTGATTTTTATACGATAAAAGTCGATTATATGAGATTATAATGTTCATAAAATTGAAACGTTCTCTTCTGGTCTTGAAAAGTTTTGGTACATTTTAAATTCAGATTTTGATAATCTTTGTGAAATTGCATAATTTTGTTCACTGTTTTACTATATTTAATGATTTTTATTTTATAAAACCATTAAATTCAAAGCTATTTGTTCATAAAATTAATTTAAATTTTTTGAGCAAATTTTTTTTATTTTTATAGTTCCTGGAAATGTTCCAGAATGGAAAAAAATTTTGGTTTCAAATTTTTATGAATTTTATATTTTATTTTGGGTTTATTTCATAATAATTATGATTAAACCGTTATATTTATCAAATCAAATCAAATCGATCTAATTAATGACCAACAAAATTAGTAGAGACTAATTTTGAGTTCTAAAACAGTTTAGTTAATTAGTTTGAATTTAAATGAGATTTAAATGTTGATATTGATTTTTAATGGTTAAAAATCAATAAATCCCGTAAAATCGAGCTACAATGAGCATGAATGTGTTTAGGGCGATTTTGGCATGAATTTTGCAACAATTTATTTTATTTATGGTTGAATGAATGAATGTAATTTATTTAATAATTTATGCAAATTTTGTACCTAGTATGGCCTAGTTATTTTTAATCGTCATTACCCGTAATATAAGGGAATAACGGTTTGGTTGTAATTTTATTGCGATCTCGTATCGCCGGTTTGTATAATTTAATAATTTTATTTTATAGAATAAATGTATAATAGGAATTTTTATATTTGTATATTTGTAATTATTTTTATGAAGACCGGTGACTCCCTCAAGACGGTGCCATTTTGGAATGTGTTCCAAGTGAAGAGGCAAGGGACCAAGGAGTTTGTTTCCAAATTTGTAATTATCTAGTTAATTTGATTAGCTAGGTGGCCATACTAGGATTTTATCGTTGCTTGGTTGCTTGCTTTATTTCCGCTCATGCCAAAATCGTCACACATGCATTTTATTTTCCGTTATTGTCAATTCAACGTTATTCACAACTCACCGACTTAGTTCACTTAAAGGGAATTAATAACTAAATTGACAAGATCTCTCACATATTTAAAAAAATTGAGATTAGCCTTACCAATTTGTAACACCTATGAGTCCCGTGTTCATTAGGGCTACCACGCTCGTGGGTCCCTTTTTACCTCGGGTAAGTAGGGTGATACGATCACAAGCTAAAATTGGATTGGACTCAACGAGATAAGCGTTATCTTGGGACTAGGAGATGGATTTAGTTGAAATCCGTCAACCAAGAGTTCTAAGAGTAGAATTAGTCAAGTAATGACTTACCATTTCTAGATAAAGGTAGCATGCGATGACTATTTTTATTTAAAGATGGGTCTTGGAATCATTTATATAATTTAGTGAGAGGTCATTATATAAATGCTAAACTTGTTAAAATGTTTTCAAGTAAATAAACAATGAATGTTTATATATTTCTTTTTGTTGTAGTTAACATATTCGCATAATGTCGACATCATCAAACAACGCAACCTTGGGTAAGGACTCATGGTTGAGATCCGTCATGGACAAGTGTGTCCTAAAAGATGACGGAAGTAACTTCGTTGAATGGGAGTCAACGATCAAGAGCGTCGCGTTATCCGATAACGTGCTTCGCTTCTTGGTCGAAGAGCCCCCCACCGAACCCGCACCAAGATCGTCCGCGGTAGTTCGGGCCGAATATGACCTTTATTTGAAGGTTGCTAATGACGTCAAGAATGTCTTGATTTGGTCAATCTCACCCAAACTCAAACTCCAATTGATATCTCTCAATGCATATGCGATATTCACGAGGATTACGTCGATGTTTTCGCAAGCCCCTCAAATTCTCCAAAATGAGGCGGCTACGAAATTCTTCGACACCAAGCTTCAAAGAGGCCAAAAAGTTGGCCCACACGTGCTCAAAATGGTTGAGCACGCGTTGAGCACGCGGACACCTTAGAGCGTCTAGGGTGCAAAATTCTGAAACAATTGGTGGTGGGTAAAATCCTTCATTCACTCATACCTAAGTTCAACCAATTTAGGGTGAACTATAACATGAATGGCATGGACAAGAGTTTCCATGAACTCGATGCACTCCTCACCCAAGCGGAGAGGGACATGGAGGCAAGTCGGAGTGAACCCAAGGACGTTCTTTCAATGAAAATGAAGAACATGAACCTTGGGGTGAGGAAGGACAAGGGAAAGGGTAAGACTCTTTTCAAGAAAGTCGGTAAGGGAAAGGGCAAGATCTTTTATAAGTCCAAGCCCAAAGTCAACAAACATGCGGAGGCGGATTGCTATTATTGTAATGGCAAAGGGCATTGGAAACGCAATTGCCCCAAGTACTTGAAAGACAAGAAGGACGGTTGTGTGACAACGTCAGGTAAAATTCTTTCATCACTCTATATGATAGATATTAACTTTGCTAGTACATCTTCTTGGGTATTTGATACCGGTTGTGGTTCTCACCTTTCTAATCATGTACAGAGGCTGAAAGACGCGCAAGCACTAGTCAAGGGTGACGTGGACCTGCACATGGGAAATGGGGCTAAGGTAGCCGCAGTTTCCGTGGGCACCTACGTTCTTCTTTTGCCTAATGATTTAGAGTTGTATTTAAATAATTGCTATTATGTAACAACTCTTACCAAGAACATTATCTACATTTTCGTGTTAGACATGGAAGGATTTTCATTTTGTATTAAGAACAATTGTTGTACTTTTTCTTTTAATGAAATGGTTTATGGCGAGGCCATTTCTATTGGAGGTATTTATGTTCTAGATATTGCAAAAGAGGTCTATCATGTAGAAAACAAGAAGCTCAAAACAGGTGAACCTAATCAACCATACCTTTGGCATTGTCATTAAGGGCACATAAACAAACGACGCATAAAGAGACTTGTTTCATTTAAAGTACTCAAACCATTCGATTACGAATCTTATGGCGTATGCGAATCTTGTCTTCTAGGCAATATGACTCGTGCTTCTTTTACGGGAAAAGGGACACGAGCTAGTGAAGTATTAGGACTTATACATACGGATGTATGCGGTCCAATGACTATCCAAGCTAGAGGTGGTTATCACTACTTCATTACTTTTACCGACGACTTGAGTAGATATGGATATGTCTACTTGATGAGGCATAAAAGTGATGCTTTTGAAAAATTCAAAGAATTTCAAAATGAAGTAGAAAACCAATTGAATAAAAAGATTAAAACTCTACGGTCTGATCGTGGTGGTGAATACTTGAACAAAGAATTTGATTCACACCTAAAAGATTGTGGTATAGTATCACAATGGACTCCTCCTGCAACACCTCAATTAAATGGTGTGTCCGAAAGGAGAAATCGAACTTTATTAGATATGGTTCGATTTATGATGAGTCTGACAAAGCTTCCTAATTATTTTTGGGGTTTCGCTATCTTATCTGCAATTTTTTCACTAAATCGAAGCCCGACTAAAGCGGCAAACAAGACTCTATATGAGATATGGACAGGGAAAGTCTCTTATTTGTCGTTTATGAGAATTTGGGGATGCGAGGCTTTTGTTAAGAATAAGTCTGACGATAAACTGGCACCCAAATCTGACAAATGTCTTTTCGTAGGATATCCAAAGGAATCACGTGCTTATTTATATCTACATAAACACGAGTACAAAGTGGTTTTTGTGTCTCGTGATGCAGTCTTTTTAGAAAATGATTTTATTCTAAAGACCATGAGTGGGAGAAAATTTGAACTTGATGAAGTCCAAGAGCCCAAACCCGAAAAGGACGACGAGGAAACCTCCCTCTTCTTCTGGCACACGTCATTATTCCTTTCGTAACCTAAGAGGTCAAGCAGATTAGTCATCACCTGATAGATACCTTGGTATTATAGAGGAAGTGATGATTATAATGTGTTACTTTTTGAAAAGTAAAGAACTCTACTAACCTACAAAGCAGATACACATAATGATGTTTACAAAGCTAGATTGGTGCCAAAAGGTTTCACCCACGTTTCTGGTCTTCACCTAATGACGAACCTTCGCCCCAGTCGCCAATCTTTGATCCATAAGGATTATCTTAGCGATTGCCGCATTTCATAATTATGAGATTTGGCAAATGGATGTCAAAACCGCCTTCTTGAATGGGATTCTAGAAGAGGAAGTGTACATGACACAACCCGAAGGTTTTGTGGATCCATCAAACCCTAAGAAGGTATGCAAACTTAAGAGATCCATTTATGGTCTTAAACAAGCATCCAGGAGTTGGAATCATCGTTTCGATCACGTAATTAAACAAAATGGCTTCACTCGAAGTGTCGAGGAACCATGTTTATACATGAAGTTTAGTGGGAGTAAAGTAACGTTTCTAGTCTTGTATGTAGATGACTTACTACTCATTGGGAATGATATTCCAATGCTCACTTCTGTGAAGGAGTGGCTAGGGATTCATTTCCAAATAAAAGACTTAGGAGAGGCCCAGCGCATATTAGGTATCCGGATCTATAGGGATAGATCTAAAAGGATACTAGCATTAAGTCAGGAAACTTATATTGATAAGATTCTTGATCGGTTCAACATGAAAGACTCTAAGAGAGGCTTTCTTCCTATGGGAAGTGGGATCACTTTGAGCAAATCAGAGTGCCCTACGAAACCCGAGGAGATTGAACGCAAGAAATTGATCTCTTACGCATCTGCTGTTGGATCAATCATGTATGCTATGATGTGCACTCGTCCCGATTTTGCATATGCTTTGAACATGACAACTCGTTATCAAGCAAATCTAGGTGAGAGTCACTGGATAGCCGTAAAGAACATCCTTTAAGTACTTGAGAAGGACCAAGGATTCGTTCTTAGTGTTTGGAGGCGAGACTGAGTTACGTGTAAAAGGTTACACAGATGCCAGTTTCCAAACAGATAGGGATGATATGAAATCCCAATCGGCTACGTTTATATGATGAATGGAGGAGCTTTTTCCTGGAAGAGTTTCAAGCAAAGAGTTACAGCGGATTCTACAACAGAAGCAAAGTACCTTGCAGCGTGTGAAGCTGCAAAGGAAGCTGTGCGGATTCGGCAATTTTTGGAAGGACTAACAGTAGTCCCTACTGCCAAATATCCTATCACGATTTATTGTGATAACAGTGGGGCTATTTTTCAAGCAAAAGAGCCCAAGTCTAGTAACAAGTCTAGACATGTACTTAGGAAATATCATGTAATTAGAGATTACGTGGACAGAAAGGAAATTGACATTTGTAAGGTTGGGCCAGATGACAACATTGCTGATCCTTTAACCAAGCCTTTATCAAAGGCTAAGCATGATGGTCATGTCGTCACAATGGGATTGAGACGTGTGCCAGAATTCCTTTAGATTATGTAATATGTAATAATTGAATGTTGTATTCATTATTTCATATATGATAATGGCATTCATTGTTCGAGTTTTATTTTAAACTCTTTTATTTAGTTTGACTAAATTTAATACTTTGTTTATCCGAATAGATTGTTGGACCCTATTCAAGTGAATAGGACGAACTTAGTATTTTGTCCCTAGTCCCTCAATGAGGTGACGTCTCGAAATGACTAGATTGTAAGTCGATCGATGGTTGGTTCAGCACCATGGGGTCATGGAGATGACTGGTCGTTTACATAGACAGACTGTATAACACTCTGTCGGACAGTGACATTGTAGAGACCCTTAAATCAATTATTTGATGCCTGGTCGTGGCAGGGTCTTCTATCTTATTCCTATAAGTTGATTCTTTTGACTGGCGACCGTCTATCTGAGTCGGTGCAGTTTCCGATTGGTTTTGGTTGATGTTCTAGGTCGTGCCATAAAAGGAGGCCGATGGACATCTTCTGGATCATGGTGATCTGCATCATACAGAGTAGATGAATCAACAGGAATTGTCCACCCACGTTGGGTACAAACATCTTTAGGCCACTCGAGGAGTAGTTACTGTAAATGCGTGGCCACGCTCGGAAAGAGATCTATGTTAGATTTTCCGGTCAGACAGTTACTCTCCCTATCGAGAAAACCACTCTAGATATTGTCAATCGCAAGTGCGACCTGGAAGACACCTTGCGTTGAGTGGGAGATGTGATAAAGAGACAAGAGAATCGGTGACGCACACTTGTGTCAGACAAGTGGGATATTGTTGGAGTAGGTGTCCTCCACAATAGTGCGCCACATAATAAATCTTATTATGGAATATAATTGGGATAATTATTGACTATATATATGATTAGTCAGTTGATTAACGTAAATCAATAACGGTTGGCTGACTAGAGTTTGACGTTATTGTCGTATGACGACGGTGATCAACTGATCCCTTTCGGTCACACCTAAAGGATGAAATCCAAATAGTAACTAATTATTTGTATACGATACAGTTAATTAGTACATTACATATATTCGATATGTACGAGAGTTAATTGTTAGAATTGAGTTAAGAACTCAAATTCGATTAAACTTATTTTTCAATTATGCGATAATTGACTAATAAATTTATATCTTATTTTAATACGATTAAATAAGATTTAACTTAGTAATTAATCGTTAAATTACTAAATTAGTTGAGGTTTTGAGATAGAGGTAATTAATTAATTATATTTACAAGGAGTTGTAAAATAAATTAACTAAGCATTGTGGGACCCATTATATATTGATATAATGTTAAAATATTACTTAAAATGTTAAGTACATATTATTTATTTATTTGTGTCATATAATTGTTATATGATCAAATTAACACTTAATTATATAAGATAATTAAGCATATGATTAATAAGTATTTGTGGGACAAATATCAAAAATCCAAATAGACCAAAAATGGCCTCACATGGCCGGTCAAGTGAGTAGTGGTGAGGTGATGATGGTTGCTTTTGTTCATGCTCACAAGTCACATGTGATTATGAAATGAATAGTAACCTAAAATCATTTCATACAAACACTACACTCTACCACTTTGCATGTGATTAAAATAAGCAAAATAAGACCCTTGTGAGGCTCTTGAGGACCGGCCATATTGCCTATAAAAGGGCAATATGGTTGTTCATTTTGTTTGTTCATTCTTGCTTGTTTTTCTTCATCTCTCAAAAACCCTTCTTCTCACTAAAACTCTCATAATACTAATATTTACTAAGTATTACTAGTGTAGTAATATATTCTAATATTAGTAGTATAATATCTATCTTATTATCTAGTTAATAATAAGGGTAGATTATTTGGTATCATCTTGGTGCAACTTGAAAGAGGTCTTCTAGTTTGGAGATTATTCTTGTTCATCCATATTAATAGCTCAAGAACAACAAGAAGGTGTTCTTGTTGTGCCCATTTTATTTCCATATCAATGTGAGGAAATTTCTTCTTTTATATAAATGTCTTTATATTTGCATGCATGTTACATAGATCATTAAACACTAAATTAATAAGTAATTTAGTAAATAATTAGAGGAGTCTAATTAAGGTCTATGGACTTTCAATTAGTGGGCATAAAAGGTGTTTGAGTTTTGGAGTTTGGGGTGTTGGTATTTTTGGTAGTGAACCGTGTGGAAGCAATGGATAAAAGCTTGGTGTTGTTTTTTTTTCGTGTGATTGAAGAAGGGTGGAGTTGGTGATGTGTTTTGATGGTGATAGTGATAGGTAATTATGAAGGGTGGTGTTTGGGTTTGGGTTTTTTTGGGGGGGCACGTGAAGTGCCGGCTATTACTCCTCTTTTTCCCTTTTTTTTTTGAATTTGGATAGAATAGTAAAATGAATCTAGGGTAAATATAGGTGATATATGGTAAGGATACGATTAGGTAAATAAAAAAGATATGGTAAGATAATGTTGTTTGGGAATTTCGGTCAACATGAGTATCATGGGTAGATTTTTTGTTTAATTAGGAAAGTGAATAAGATAGATTTTTGGCAAATATGTTGTCCATAATTCAATATCCATAAAATACTTAATATGCAAGATAATCACGTAGAATATATAATATTACACTCAAATATACAAGCAATGGAATACACGGACACAGTCATATAATCTTGTCTTGTTCTAACCAGTCACGCAGGTTCATAAAATAATTATGACGAATTTAATTGCTACTGATTAAACCAATTTTCAACCGCAAAATCTCAAAACGTTTTTTCGCTAACGCCTTTGTAAAATGTCAGCCCATTGATTTTCAGTACTACAAAATTCGAGTTTAATGTAGCCCTTTTCTACATGGTCACGTAAGAAATGATGTCTAACGTCTATATGCTTAGTACGAGAATGTTGAGCTGGATTTTTAGAAATAATAATAGCACTTGTATTATCACAAAATACAGGCATACAACCAACATTAACACCATAATCACATAGTTGTTTCTTTAACCAAAGTAATTGAGAACATACCAGTCCTGCAGCGATATATTCGGCTTCATCAGTAGATAACGCAACCGAATTTTGCTTCTTTGAACCCCAACTTATTATGCATGGTCCAACAAACGTAGCGAATCCAGAGGTACTTTTTCTATCTAAAGAACATCCTGCATAATCTGCATTTGAATATCCTACTAGATCAAAATTACACTCAAGTGGATACCACAAATATAAATTAGATGTACCAATTAAATATCTCAAGATACGTTTAACTGCAATTATATGTGACTCTTTAGGACATGATTGAAATCTAGCACAGACACATACGCTAAACATAATGTCAAGTCTACTTGCAGTTAATTATAATAAAGAACCAACCATACCTCGATATGTAGTTTCATCGACACGCTTACCATTTTCGTCTAAGGTAACCTTTTTATCAGTTACCGTAGGTGTGTCCATTGGTTGAGCGTTCTCCATACCAAATTTCCTGATACGTTTCTTGACATATTTTTGTTGGTGAATCTTTATTCCTTCTTTACTTTGTTGAATTTGCAATCCTAGGAAGAACTACAATTCTCCCATCATGCTCATTTAAAACTTTGAAGTCATTAAATTTGAAAAATACTTCCACAATTTATTGTTAGTAGAACCGAAAATAATATCGTCTACATATATTTGAGCAACACGTAAATCAGAACCTTCGGATTTTAGAAATAGGGTTTTGTCGACAGATCCTCTTTTAAAATTGTTTCGTAGTAGAAATTTAGACAATTTGTCGTACCAAGCCCTAGGCGCTTGTTTCAAACCATATAAAGCTTTATCGAGATTAAAAACATGGTTTTGAAATTTGCTATTTAAAAATTCGGGAGGTTGTTTAACAAAATCCTCTTCTTCCAAATATCCGTTAAGAAAAGCAGTCTTAACGTCCATTTGGTACAGTTTCATTCCTTTATGAGCTGCGAAGGCGATAAGCAGACGAATAGCTTCTAGTCTTGCTACGGGTGCAAAGGTCTCGTCATAATCAATTCCTTCTTGTTGATTATAACTTTGAACGACCAATCGAGCCTTATTACGAACTATAACTCCAGAGTCATCCAATATATTTCTTAATACCCATTGAGTACCTATCACAGTTTGATTTGTAGGTCGTGGCGAAAGATGTCAGACTTAATTACGTTGAAATTGTTGAAGCTCTTCTTGCATGTAACACCCGCAAATGTACCCTATTGTTTTTTAAAGTAAAAATATTTTACGGATACTTTCCAGCGAAATTTAGTTTTATTTTGGAATTTAATTTTTTGAGTCGAATTTAGAATTTCCGAGTTCGTATTTGGATGTTTCGCGAGATTTCAAGTAAATCCCGTCTTAAGTCGTATTTGACTTTCGTTGACTTTTTCCTTCATATACTCCCTCAAACCCTAAATCCTTCTTTCATTTTCCACTTACTCTTTCTTCCTCATCAAACCACCAAAAACCTAAACTCCATTTTTATCAAGCTTAGATTCGTCGCTACTCCTTCGTTACTCGCTCAAATTCACGTAATTTCGTCTTATTCTTCCCCTCTTAGCTTCCTCTATCCGTATTGGTAATAAAATTACCGTCTTTCTCGCTTTTTAAATTATCTGTCTTTCTCAAGGTGAATGATATTCATCTTTTATTATCTAATTGTATGTAGGTGGAGACTATGAAGGTTTAGAAACCGTTTAAAGACGCGAAAAGGTAACGGTGAAGGGTTACTCGATATCATTTACGTGTTTTATGTGTTTTTCTAGGCTAGTAATCGTATTTAGATTATGGTTAGTATGCTTAGGACTTGTGTTGTTGTTGATGGATGTTGTTAGTTGTTAATTGATATGAGAATTGATGGTTTGTGATGATAAATGAGGATTTTTGGTTGATAACTTGTTGGGATTTGATTGTGGCTGAATCCCGTGTAGGACGCAGGCTGCGTCGTGGGGCGCAGGCTGTGTTACGCGCGGCCGACAGTAATTTTCTTGCACTGACCCCTTTTCGTAAAATGATCATATCTCCTTCGTTACTTGCTTGTTTTGGGCTTGTGACATCCCGTTGGAACCGTAAGAGGATAAGCTATCACCTCCATTTAGAATTTCTGCATTTCCATGTTTAGAACTCTAGTTATGACCGTTTGAAGTAGACCCTTGTTTTCGTTGGTTTCCAAACAACGTTGTTTTGGAGAGGTGATCTATGTTTTTATTCATTATGCTTCATAAACTTGTTCTAATGCTTATGTATCATGTATTCACTCATGTTTATCATATGTAAACTTATATGATTCCCTATTTTCATGTTTTGTGACGGTTTTTGGTATGTTCCCACTTTGAGGTTCGGTTTTTACACATGATACGGTTTGAGCACGATTTTTTGTCTTTGCTTTGTACGCCTCTCATTCCCTTGGCTACTCCACGTTCGTAAGGCTGGAATGTCGGAAGGGGAGGTATCCGACTGCTAAATGCATGTGTTCAGTTGGCATATACGACGACGTTGTTGGGAGGCTAACGCGAAGCGTTGATCGCCCCGGCCGTCGAAATTTTGTTAATTGGCGATGTGGTGTTATTTGCATGTAGCTGTTTGGAGCCAGGGTCCTCCCACAGTTAGTGCAATAATCTAAATAAATCTCTGTAGGTTTCACAGGGTAGCCTTTTGTATTGTAATCAGTTGATTAACGTTTATCGCTACGGTTGGCCTTTCTAGATAGTTTGACGTTGTCGTCAACAGATTGCGGGTGATCAACGGTCCCCTAAAAGTCACAACCTAAAGGATGTGATTGAAAAGGGATTATTTTGAGAGCTAATCATATTGATGCCTTATTAAATGACTTACAAGGTTAGTCGGGGTGTTTTTGACTAAAAGGTTATCACAGTGATGATGAGAAGTAAATTATTTAATAATGAAATTAAATAAATTTAGCTAGACAATAACTGTAATTCGTAAATTGAATATAAAATGTATATTTAAAATGTTGTATATACTGTAGCTAATTAACATACACCGTTATGATTAATTGGAAAATTATAAATATACGGATATTTATAATTAATGATGTATTATAATGTCGGTCTTTGACTAATGACGATTATAATGTATTACATTATATTAGAAGCTAAAATGACCGGAAAAAGTGTCCAGATACACTCGGGTTTTTTTCGGGTCAATGGGTAGTTATTTGAGGAGACTAAATCTCCTCATTAAAAACCCTACTAGTGCCCTGAACAAAAAGAGGAAGGAGAATTATTCTAACCTAATTTCTACTCTCTCTCACTTGTGCCTCCATCACTCAAAAAAACACAAAAACCTAAAAAGTTAACTGTAACTTTTAATCATCTTTCTAGCAAAAAGAAGGGCATATCTCGATCTATCTTGGGTGAGACAATTAGGAGGATATCTATTTTGATATCTGTTCTTAGGCCGATTTCGCTAAGGACCAAAGGTTTAATTCATTTCTCTACATTTGTATCGTTTTCATATCTATGACTTGCAATTTCATATTATATAATTTTGTTATAATCCTAAATTTTAAGGGGATGTAAACTGTTATTTCCCACAAGTGGTATCAGAGCTTTTGGCTACAAAATTATATTATATGTTTTTCATTTTTATGAAATATAAATTTGAGAACAAAAGTTTGATATTACCGAAAAAAAAAATAATGTCACGGCTGTTTTTTTTGTTGTAGCCGTGTGTTTTTTTTGTTTTTAGGGTTTTGTTTTTCCATTGTTGATTTATTGATATTGTTATTTTAATAGGTTAAAATTCAATATAATAAATTTGTGGTTGTTTTAATTTGATGAGGATTAAATTAAAATAAGATGGAATTGTTTTGATTTTTGTTGGTGCTATTATTTTCGGTCTCATTGTTTTAAATTGATAATTTTTGAATAATTATTCAATTTTAATGATGTTCAAAGCGATTGTGATTAAATGAATATAAGGATAATCGATTTAATCATGATATAGATGTTCATTTTAAAAGGTTAAATTGAATAATCTAGTTTGAATCAATATTTAATAACGATTAGATATTGAATTTTGTACCGATATAGCAATATTGTTAAAACCGATTTTTAATCTGTCCGTTGCTGCTACTGTACAGTACAAATATATATAAAAAAAGAAATTCTGTTTTATTGCTGTCCGCAGCAGTTTTTATTTTTTTTTATGTTTTGTTTTCGGTTTTTGATTAAACCGTGAGAAATCAAATAAAAAAAAAAAGAATTTTTTTGGGTACTGGTACTGTTCACGTGAACAGTGATCCGTAGAAAAAAAAAAAAAAATTTGTTTGTTTTTTTTTTTGACATTATAAAGATAATGTTTGTTTGTTTGTTATTGTGAAAAGGTTCACAATAATGATACCCGATTATTTTAAAAAGGTTTAAAATAAAAATGGATTATGGAAGATTAAAATTGTTGTGGGCAATTAAGGAATTGTCACATAATTTTGATCGGTTTGAATGGTGGTTTGGATAATTAATCAACATAATTAATGAATTATGTTTTGTAGTATTAATTTATATAGTTGATGCATTTTTTTTGTTGAATGAATGAATGAATGGTTTATTTTACGTATTTTTGCAATTGGTTGAAAAATGTAATACCTAGTGTGGCTTTAGTTAATCATGTTTTCGTAATGATGAAAACATGGTTTGGTTGTAATTTTGAGATCTCGAATCTCCTTTTATTTTTCTTTTAATTATGTTTTGGAATTAGAATGTAAATAGGTTTATTTTGTAATTTTTAAATGTAATTTTAAGAAGACTAGAGACGGAGATCGGATGCTCACTCCCACTGCATGGACCAAGATGAGACAAAGTCAAGCTTCTCGGGTCCATAAGGATGGATTCCAAACTTGTATTTACTGTTCACTTTGGTAGATAGGCCACACTAGGACCGTTGTAATAGTTTACGTATTTTTTCCGTTCTTTTGTTTTTCATTCACATGTTAAATAACTGCATCATATTCCGCCTAAACCAAACCACCTAAAATGCATGAAAAATGTTTCATATAGTTTGAATTTTCATCATAGACATACAGATGTCACTCGTTCATAGGGCCATCACCTTAGTCTAAATCATTCACGAAATGCTAGATTTTGTTCACTTAAAATGAATTAAATTTAAGATGATGGGATCTTCCTCTAAAATGAAAATTGAGATTAGTCTTTATAGGAAAAACTTCTATGAACCCCTTCTTCGTCGGAAGTCATAATATGACCCCTTCTACGTTGGGTAAGTAGTGAGTGTTGACCTATTTTATCTCAACATTATAGTACGAGTAATATCTCGGGATTATAATGGACTATAAGATAGAATTTACAGAAATTTATCGACCGAGAATTCTAAAGGTAGAATTAGCCAAAAGGTTGGCTTATCAATTTACAGAAATTGAGTCTTGGGATCATTTATATAATTCTTGAGGGAGGTCAATTGTATAAATGCTTGAGTCATCGCATTAAACAGTTTTTGCATTAAGACTTAATTTTTAAAACGATGAAACTTATCATAATTTTTTCTTCTTTTCACAGTTTCTTGAATACGTTATATACAGATATAACTGCTTAAAATAACAAATGGCTGGACGTACAGACGACCCAATGCCAAGTGCTACACTCGCTCGCGAGTCCTGGCTAAAGATCTTTATGGACAACATGAATCAGTCCACGCGACTGAAGAATGATGGGTCCAACTTTGCGGACTGGGAGGCGGCATTACGGAATGCTGCCATTGCTGACGGTAAGCTCAAGTACTTGACTGAGCCACTACCAACTAACCCAGGCCCCAATGCAGGAGCAAATGAATCACTTGCTTATAGTGATTTCGTTATGGAGGCGGGTGCGTTAAAGAACGTACTCATCTTTGCAATGGACTCCAATTTGCAGAGGCGATTCATAGCCCAGGGTGCAAACAAGATTTTCACCACTCTCTCTAACGAGTTCTCGAAAGCTCCGAGGATCGTTAGCTATGAGTACACCTGTCGCTTCTTTGAAGCGAAACTCCAGAAGGGCCAAGCGGTTAGCCCACACATTCTTACTATGATCGAGAATGTCGAGAAGCTCGAGGCTTTTGGTTGTAAAATCGATGAGAAGATCATTATTGATCGTGTGCTCCATTCACTTCATGATGGTTTTGCCCTTTTCAGGGCAAATTACTATATGAATGACATGAAGAAAAGTCTTCATCAGCTCCACTCACTTCTAGTACAGACCGAGAGTGATCTGAAATTGAGTGGGAGCGTGAAACAGGACGTTCTCATGATTAACAACAAGGGTAGGGGTAAGGGCAAGGCTCAAGCTGACCTAGCTGTAGGGAAGCAAAAGTTCAAAAAGCCAGGAAAGGTCAAGAGTGGGCCTGGTGAGGCTAGCGATAGCTCACAAGGCAAGACAAAGAGCAAAGATAACGTGGAGTGCCACCATTGCCACAAGTCTGGGCATTGGAAGCAAAACTGCCCCGTGTATGCTGAAGACGTAAAATCAGGCCGTGTCATTCCTATTGGTACGTCATATTTTATTCATATGATTGAGATTAACCATGCAAGTTTCGGAACTTGGGTACTAGATACTGGTTGTGGTTCTCATCTGTGTAATCATTTGCAGGGCCTAAGAAGCATCACAACTCTCGCAAAGGGTGATGTGGACCTGCGGGTGGGGAATGGAGCTAGAGTTGCTGCCGTTTCAGAGGGAACATATGTAATCCAACTCCCTAGTGGTTTTGAGTTATTTCTGAATAACTGTTACTATGTACCCAGTTTATCTAAGAACATTATTTCAGTTTCCGTACTTGATAAGGACGGATTTTCGTTTGTAATAAAGAATAATAGCTGTATGTTCTCTTTGAACGATATGATTTATGGTAAAGCTGTTTCCATAAATGGAATATATGTTTTAGATCAAACCACAGATATAATGCATGTGTGTAATAAGAAAGCAAAGGTTGGTGACAAAGATCAAACCTATCTATGGCATTGCCGTATGGGACACATCAATGAAAAACGCGTGAAAAAGCTCATTGATAATGGGACTATCTCCCCATTTGACTATGAATCTTTTGGCACGTGTGAATCATGTCTCATAGGCAAAATGACTCGAATTTCCTTCAAAGGTGTTGGAATGCGCGCTGCTGACCTATTAGGACTCATACATACTGATGTGTGTGGACCTATGTCAATCAACGCTAGAGATGGCTATAGATATTTTATCACTTTCACGGACGATTTGAGTAGATATGGTTATGTCTACTTAATGAAGCATAAAAGTGAGTCCTTTGACAAGTTCAAGGAATTCCAGAATAAGGTTGAAAACCAGCTGGATAGAAAGATTAAAGCACTACGTTCGGATCGTGGTGGCGAATATCTTTCGAAGGAGTTTGATCGACACCTTAAAGACTGTGGTGTAGTACTACAGTTAACTCCACCTGGAACACCACAATTGAATGGTGTGTCCGAACGGAGAAATCGAACATTACTTGATATGGTTCGATCCATGATGAGTCACACGGTTGTGCCTGACTCATTATGGGGATATGCTCTTTTGTCAGCTGCTCTAATACTTAACCGAAGTCCGTCTAAAGCTGTAGACAAGACTCCATATGAACTATGGAAGGGAACGGTCCCTAACTTGTCCTTTATTCGGGTTTGGGGCTGCGAGGCTTATGTCAAATGGAGACCTGACGATAAGCTCGGCCCACGATCGGTCAAGACATACTTTATTGGTTATCCAAAAGGAATGTTTGGTCATTACTTTTATTCGCCTACCGAACAACGTGTTTTTGTTGCGGCTAGTGCGAAGTTTCTAGAGAAAGAATTTCTCGAGAACAAGACGAGTGATAGAACCTTCGATCTGTCGGAAGTTCAAGAGCCAACAACCGAGCAACCAATGGAGGAAAATGTTCCTTCATCATCGGCTGCAGTAAATATTCCTGAGGAACCCAGGAGGTCGGGTAGAGTCTCCATTCCTCCAGACAGATATATTGGTATGGTCGAGGAGAATGGGAGAGATGACGTTTTACTCCTAGAGAGAAACGAACCCGCTACCTATAAAGGTGCCTTGACCTGTTCTGACTCTAAGCTATGACGTTTTAATCCTAGATGGACTCTATGTATGAGAATAACGTATGGGATCTGGTTGACTTACCTGATAAGGTTCGGCCTCTTCAGTGCAAATGGCTTTATAAAATAAAGCATTCTGTAGAAGGACAACCAGATACATACAAGGCACGACTAGTGGCAAAGGGTTTCACTCAAGTGCAAGGATTGCACTATGATGAAATTTTTGCACCCGTAGTTATGCTGCGTTCCATTCGGATAATCTTAGCGATTGCCGCTTTTCATGACTATGAAATCTGGCAAATGGATGTGAAAACTGCCTTCTTAAACGGTTTTTTGGAGGAGGAGTTGTACATGGTACAACCCGAAGGTTTCATTGATCCTAAAAATTCCAAAAAAGGTATGCAAACTTAAGCGTTCCATTTATGGACTTAAGCAAGCTTCTCGGAGTTGGAATCATCGTTTCGACCATGTTATAAAAGAGAATGGATTTACTCGATTTGTCTTATATATCAAGTCGAGTGGGAGCAAGATTGTCTTCCTAATATTGTATGTCGATGACATACTCTTGATTGGGAATGACATACATCTCTTAACTTCGGTAAAAGTTTGGTTAAAGAACCATTTCCAGATGAAAGATCTGGGCCAGGCACAAAGAATTTTGGGATCCGTATCTACAGAGATAGATCACGACGGAATGTTAGCCCCTCTTCATGGATCTTAATTAGGATAAGATGCTTGAGAGGTCCAGCATTACAACTCCAAGAAGGATTCCTTATGCATCAGCTTAGGATCGATCATGTGTAATGGCCCATGATATGCACACTCAAAGTGGCATATGCAGTTGATATGGACAAGTCGTTACCTAAGGCAATCCAGGTGAAACACACTGGTAGCTTTAGAATATCTTAAGTACCTCCGGAGGACTAAGGATGGGTAGTGACTTATGGAGGGACGACTGTGCTATGCGCAACCGTTTACCAATATGCTGCTTTCCAAACGATCGAGATGACTCGAAATCTCATGTCTGGATTCGTTGTACTCTTAATGGCGCTGCGGTCAGCTGGAAAAGCTCCAAACAAAATGTTATAGCAAATTCTACGACTGAGTCCGAGTACTATGCCGCTTCAGAGGCTGCGAAGGAAGCTATATGGATGCGTCAGTTCTTACAGGGACTAACCGTAGTTCCTAGTTTGGATGACCCGATCACCATCTATTGTGATAATAGTGGTTCCATCTTCCAGGCTAAGGAGCCTAAGTCCAGCAACAAGTCTAGGCATGTACAACGGAAGGCTCACATGATCCGAGATTACGTGGAGCAAAGGGAAATAGTGATAGACAAGATTGCTACGGATGATAACGTCGCAGATCCTCTCACTAAACCATTGAGATATGATAAGCATGAAGGGCATGTTATTTCCATGGGAATCAAACGTGTTCCTGAGTTGTATTAGTTGTTTTTTATGGATTAGACACCTGTATCTTTTCATAAAAACTATCTATAAAATCATCGTTTTGTTTATATTTTGTTTTCATGTGGGTTGTACGGACAACATTGAACACCACAAAGTGAACTGAATTACATTATATTTTGTTTTGGTTTGTAATTGCCTACATGAGCTGATAACTCTGGCAATTATTTTGTGACGTCGATTGATGGTGGGTTCAACGAGCCATAAGTCAAACTGTTGACTGATCGATCACAGATGCGGGTTATAATGATACTGCGCAGGACATTTTGTGACGACGTTATGGAGGCCTAAATGTTTCAGAACATTAGGTGCCAGGTCGTGGATAGGACATCCATAGTGTTCCTAGAGTCGATTCTTTTGACTATCGACTGTCTCTTGAGATAAATGCAGTTTTTGGGTGACTTTGGTTTCTTTCTCATGGTCGACCGTAACAGGAGGCTAAGTAGATTTTCACTGGGTCATTTCATACTGCGCTTGTATCTGCAAGATTCGAGTTGAAGAATATATCCAACCTTTATCAGGATATGATATTTCTCAGGGCCACTTGAGGAGCTGTAACTGAAATGCATGGCCATGCTCGAATAAAGATTCGTTTATCAGTTAAGTTACTCTCTAGTCGGGGAAACCACTCTTGATAATGATCACTTGTAAACTACGACCTTTGTGAATACGGACTTTGTAAATTGGTTTACATTGAGTGGGAGAAATTTATTATGGATATGAGAATCGGTTATCGCACATACACTTGTACGGACAAGTGGGAGATTGTTGAAGCCAGTGTCCTCCACAGTTAGTGCAATAACATAAATAAATCTCTGTAGGTTCACAGGGTATACTTTGTATTGTAATCAGTTGATTAACGTTTATCTATAACGGTTGGCTTGCTAGATAAGTTTGACGTTATCGTCATACAGATGGCGGTGATCAACTGGTCCCTAAAAGTCACACCTAAAGGATGTGATTGAGAAATGTGATTATTTGAGAAAATAATCATATTGATGCCTTATTAAATGACTAAAAGGTTAGTCGGTGTTTGTGACTAAAAGGTTAGTCAATGTGATGATGATATAATTATTTAATAATGATTAAATAAATTTAGCTGAGACGAATTAACTGTAATTCGTAAATTGAATATAAAATGTTATATTTAATTGGTGTATATAATGTAAGCTAATTAAACATAAACCGTTATGATTAATTGGAAAATTATAAATATACGGATATTTATAATTAATGATGTATTATAATGTCGGTCTTTGACTAATGACGATTATAATGTATTACATTATATTAGAAGCTAAAATGACCGGAAAACGTGTCCAGATACACTCGGGTTTTTTCCGGGTCAATGGGTAGTTATTTGAGGAGACTAAATCTCCTCATTAAAAACCCTACTAGTGCCGTGAACAAAAAGAGGAAGGAGAATTATTCTAACCTAATTTCTACTCTCTCTCACTTGTGCCTCCATCACTCAAAAAAACACAAAAACCTAAAAAGTTAACTGTAACTTTTAATCATCTTTCTAGCAAAAAGAAGGGCATATCTCGATCTATCTTGGGTGAGACAATTAGGAGGATATCTATTTTGATATCTGTTCTTAGGCCGATTTCGCTAAGGACCAAAGGTTTAATTCATTTCTCTACATTTGTATCGTTTTCATATCTATGACTTGCAATTTCATATTATATAATTTTGTTATAATCCTAAATTTTAAGGGGATGTAAACTGTTATTTCCCATAGTAGCGTACCGCTTGTTATGAGGCTTGTGCTCTTTTCCGCCTCTTTCGTGAATTGCTCTACCGAATTTGGGGTACTCGGCGTCTATGATTGACCGAGTCTTGGATGCGAAATGTCATCGCATGTCGAATCGGAAAATGTGATTCCGAGAATCTGGCCAGGTTTAGATTAGGAGCCGTTTTATTATCGTTTCCTACCAGGAGGAAATTAGTCCACATATACGAAATGTGATCGTGTATGCGTTCAGGGAAATGTTATCTCGTGGATGCCTTGTAATCATACTTGCCATGTACACGGTGCTAGTGCGTTTCATTTACCGTGAGAGATGTCGTCTTTGTGTCGTCGTTCTTGAATGCGTGATTTCATGACTTATTATTCATGGTCATTGCATGATTGGGCATCGTCTATGTATTGGTATGTTTGAATGGATGATAATATGATGGATTTATTGTGGTCATCGCATGATTTGGCATGGTTGTTTGTCGAGTCTCAATCTTATAAAACTTATACCGCTAACGGTGAGATGCAAGCCTTAGTGAGCGTATTCGGTTGCCTAAGAGTGTTTTCCCCGAGTCTTTGTATCACATGATGGATTCGGATTTTTATTCTATATGCTCTTATCATTATATATTGAATTGCCTAACTATTCTTATCGTATCTCACATGTATATCTATATATGCATGTTTCTACTTTGGTATTTCCTTCTATGTACGTTTTATGTGATATGGCTGGGAGAACCCGGAGTTACTCCCCACTGACAGTGGCGTTCATGTTTTTCATGGATGAACTGGTTGCTTGATTTGGATGGCTTTTTGCTTGTGGTATTTTGGGTTCGGGTGTGAGCTAGCGGGCGTTGTCCCTGGACGAAACACCTCTAGACGTTTATTAGCTAGTTTGCTAATCACTTTGATATTGATAACATTTTGAGAGACTTCGTCTCTTATAGTATTTTGTATTTGGTTTGTAATTTTTTACACTCCTCGTATTTTCTATCTTGCATGTTTAAAAGTTTTTAAAAGTTTCATATTTCCGCTATATAATTCATATGCTTGTATGTTTTATATTTCCGCATTCGCGAGGGTTGTCACAGTTGGTATCATAGCTTTATCGCTCCCGACGCACACACGTGAACCCTAAACTTAAATTACGTGACCTTGAAATAATAAATGAGAGATGGGTAGACTTAAGGACCTAAGTTGGTAGTCTTTGGTGTACTTGATGTTTATTAGGTTCTAACTTGTTTGTTGATTGTGTTGAGTGATGTTATGTTTGTTTGTATCTACCGTCTTAAGGTGGATCATTGTGTTACCTAGAATAAGTATCCTCTACCGGAGATTTTAAGATTGACAAGCCTAATTGAAGTGTATTTCTTCCTCATCTTTGAATTCTCTCGTCCTTATTGTATCATGCTCTCTTCCTTCTATCTAAGTGCTTCTTCATCATATAACTTCTTTTCCCCTTGGAAATTACTCTTGTTACTTTTCTCCTCCTTATCAATTTGTACCCTCAACTTCCTCATGTAACATTTTTATGGATGTCATACCCATTTGTTTGTGGTATATTATACTTGGTCGGAAGAACTTTGAATTTTGTGGAATATTAGTGATTGTTAGAATGAATTTGTGATTTGAGGAAAATGGTGTAGATCTAAATTCACCCTATATTGTTGATTGGTTGTAATCTCTAAGGAAAGGTAGTAAGATAAGTTTGATGATTTAATGCTTGATGCTTGTCATGACTAATGTGTGGATAGTTCATGATATTTGATGGTGTAAGGTTGAATGAGTTGGCTAAGACTTCTTAACCCATTAGCGATTTAATCTTTTGAATTTAGGAGTTTGAATGATGCCTTGAGTTGTAAAATGCTTTTGAGATTAAGTGACCTCTTGTGGTTTCCTATTGTGTGTTTGTGAGTATAGGCTTGGTAGAAAAGCATTTGGCTATAGTTCTTGGATTTAAATATATGATCTTATCTTATGGTATCAGAGACTCATTTGAAGTAGTAAGATTTCGTTGTAAGTTGAACCATATTACTTGAGGATTATAGATATGAGCGAGATTCGATGATGTGAACTATGATGGAAATACCTTGGGACGTTAATGATGATGTTTGACTTGAGGTTGTAATTTGTTAATAATGAACTCGTGGGCTATATGATGTTGATAATGACGTTTTGTTCGGTGTTCTACCTTGTGGGCCGTAGGAGTTGAAAAGAGATTAGTATGGAGAATTCCTTATTGGTTCTTCGGTTCTTGAAACCTTTGGGAATGTGTCAAATTATGGAGTTAAGAGAATGTTACTATGCTTGAGTTGCAATTCCGCAATTGGGAATCCGTGTTATATGAAAGGGCGGATGAATTGGGTTGTAATCGATTTGTTAAAGCTAGTTGTACCTTACTCCGATGATTTGTGGTACGAGGGTCCCTTGTAAGAGACCTTTGTTATTGAGATGATTTGCTTTGCTATCGCCCTGAGTTTAAAAAGGGAATTTTGTGGATTAAACCTTAAACCTTTTTCTCGTGCCATTATCACTTTCCATTTCCTTTCATGCAAGTTCCTACTAAACCTGATTCCAAGGAAAATGTTTTCTCTTATCTTTTCCTTTGCTTGGCTACCTTCATAGCTATATTTATCCAATATCTAGCTTTTGGCTCCCTGCCTCTAGCGTTCCTCTAATTTTCGTCCGATCTTATCGCGTTCGTGTTTCCCTCGAAATCTCCTATCGTTTCCAATGTCATGGTGTCATTGTCTTTCCTCTGGTGAGATGATTAGGTTGTTAGCTAGCTTCGTGTTGATTTTGATCATGAATAGGATTGGGATTTAAACCTTAGGATGAATCTGTTGGTGGTATTGTACTCTCTTGGTGGCTTCATTTATTGAGCTTGCTAGTGTAGTGCTATTTTGGGAATCAAGTTGAGCGAGATGATATTCGTTGTTGTTGAGTATTATATCGGTTGCTTGGGATATCATTTGGGAATTAGATGTCTCTAATTGGTGGATTCTAAAAGAGACTTTGCTTTAGGGTAATTGAGTTGGTACCCAAAGTTTGAGGAGTTTTGTCATAAATGAAAATCAATTCATTTTGAGTTTTAGATGAACTAGATAATTTGAATGGTTGTCTGATTGCCAAGTGATTGGTCATTTGTGGTTTGGAATTAGTAATTCTCTTTTATTCTTAAGGAATCATAGTTTGTGATTGAGAAATGTTCGTTGCAAGCTTTGGAAAGTGAGTCCTCAGCTGTTATGGATTATAGAGATAGAATGGTGAACCCATTTATCTTGAGGATTAGTAACCACCATGGTTTGCTAATGTAACTATTTATATTTGAGGCTTCGAGCGTAGTAATGATAGAATTAAGGATGTTATGGCGTATTAAAGAATTCTTATAAGCGATAATGGATTGTGGATTTTCCCTTGTCGTGAGACTTTTGGATGAGACTAGTTGGATCTTAGATAATTATGTTTGTTGCTTTGATTGTGTTTTGACTTTCGAGGATGAGAAATTTCATTGTAAATTTAGGATAATGAATTTTGGAATAAATTGGATCGGAGGATTTTATGGTAAGGACCGTTCACTTTGTGGTTGTTAGTAGATATGGTCCCCTAAGATGAGATTTCTTTGGTTAGTGGTTTCAGATAGAGTATGATGAATCTAAGGATTTTTATAGTACGTTAAAGGACCTCTCCTGCAGATTTCAATCTATGGACCCTAGTCGATGCTAATTAGGTTTGAATGGTTATGATGATGACTTGAGGTCTCGTGGTTATGAAGGATTTTAGTAGAAATCAAATGATTGAAAATGCTAAGGTGTAAATTGGGTAAATTGCATTCTCTTGAGAATTTGGTTTATTAGTAGAGTTAGTACTATCGAATTCTTGTAGATCTTCCTGCCGATTTTATTGTCATCCTCCTATCCCTAAGAGTTCGATTTGTTTTGTTTTTGCGTGTTTTGTATATATTTTTGTTATCGTGATTTGTGAACTTGATGTTCGAGTCGCTCTATGTGCGTGTAATGTCTTGTTATTTGATTTTATCTTTGAGAAAACCTTCAAATTTCCATATTATATTTCTAATTTAACGTTTCAAAGAAGTCTAAAGATGGTTTGTGTACCCTCTTTTTGGAGAAAATGGATTTTCTTTTGCTTTTATATTTGGATTTTGCGTTTGGTTGGATGTTTGCACTTGTTATTGGAGACGTCTGATAACTAGTCCTGCACTGACTAACGTTGTTTTGAATTTCGATTTCACTATTTCGACATTGCTTTGATTTGGATAACTAGAGTACTCGTTCGCGACGGGCACTCCTGCGATCCGTAAATAAAGTTTCGCACTTATGAAAGATTTCCTTCAACTGTTTTCGAGATGAACATCATTTCATAAATGTTTCTCCCTTATAAAAGTTTTCATATTAATTTTGAACTTGATACTTTTATTTTCTACTCTCAAGTTTCGAGTACGAAACTTTTTAAAAGGTGGGGTGATTGTAACACCCGCATATGTACCCTATTGTTTTTTATAGTAAAAATATTTTACGGATACTTTCCAGCGAAATTTAGTTTTATTTTGGAATTTAATTTTTTGAGTCGAATTTAGAATTTCCGAGTTCGTATTTGGATGTTTCGCGAGATTTCAAGTAAATCCCGTCTTAAGTCGTATTTGACTTTCGTTGACTTTTTCCTTCATATACTCCCTCAAACCCTAAATCCTTCTTTCATTTTCCACTTACTCTTTCTTCCTCATCAAACCACCAAAAACCTAAACTCCATTTTTATCAAGCTTAGATTCGTCGCTACTCCTTCACTTCTTGTTCAAATTCACGTAAGTTCGTCTTATTCTTCCCCTCTCATCTTCCTCTATCCGTATTGGTAATAAAATTACCGTCTTTCTCGCTTTTTAAATTATCCGTCTTTCTCAAGGTGAATGATAGTCATCTTTTATTATCTAATTGTTTGTAGGTGGAGACTAGGAAGGTTTAGAAATCGCTTACAGACGCGAAAAGGTAA